>CAUYLG010034711.1:0-38870 GCA_963573385.1 Cacajao melanocephalus | reverse complement strand
TATGTAATAGTCGTAAATATTTTTAGTAATTGCCTATTATATTGGGTGAAGTATTACTAAACCTTGCAGTATTGGCCGTTTTTTTCTTTTTTTCTCTCCCCCACCTTTTCTTTTCTTTTTTTTTTTTTTTTTTTTTTTTTTTTATATTGTAGATACTGCTTTGAACATCTTTAGTCATTTTCCTTTTTCTTCCTACCTAATATGTATTATTCTTCTTTCCTTTCCCCTTTACTCTCTTTTCCTTTCTCCTTACCTTTCCTGTCCTTTACCCTGTCCTGTCCTGTCCTGTCCTGTCTTGTTCTGCTCTTGTTGCCCAGCCTGGAATGCAATGGCACGATCTCAGCTCACTGCAACCTCCACTTCCCAGGTTCAAACGATTCTCCTGCCTCAGCCTCCCAAGTAGCTGGGACCACAGGCATGTGCCACCACACCCAGCTAATTTTGTGTTTTTAGTAGAGGTGGGATTTCATCATGTTGGTCAGGCTGGTCTCAAACTCCTCACCTCAGGTGATCCACTCGTCTTGGCCTCCCAAACTGCTGGGATTACAGGCGTGAGCCACTGCGCCTGACCTAGAATATGTTTCTTTTTTTTTTTTTCCCAATTAGAATGTATCTCTATATGCAGACAGGCCTCAACTCAAGATGGTTTGACTTAATGATTTTTTAACTTTATGATAATGCAAAAACAATGTGCATTCAGTAGAACCCGTACTTCAGGTATTCATACCTTGATTCTGTTTTTCACTCTCAGTATAGTACTCAGTCAGTTACATGAGATCTTCAACACTTGATTATAGTAGGCTCTGTGTTAGTTGATTTTCCCAGCTGCAGGCTGATGTAAGTGCTCTGAGCAGTTGAAGGTAGGCTGTGCTAAGCTATGATGTTGGGTAAGTTAGCTGTATTAAATGCATTTTGACTATGATGTTTTCAACTTATGATGTGTGTATTGAGAGGTAACCCCACTGTAAGCTGAGGAGCATCTCTGTTAATATGCCAAGAGGCATAGACAGTTTTGAGGGTTTTTTGGGATATGATTTAAAAATATGAGAGATTTCAAGCATAAAAAATAGGGATGATGGAATAATGAACTATCATGTGCCCATCACTGGCTTCAGCAATTACTACCTCATGTCTAATCTTTTATCTCTACCTCAGCCTCCTTTCTCTATCTCTGGATTAGTTTAAGAGACATCCTAGCTTTTTAATCATTTCATCTGATAATACACATTAAATCTGGATAGCATTTTACTAAGTTGATTCCAGAATAATTTACCAACTTATAATGCCACTAGCGGTTACTGATGCAGTGGTTTATCTGTAATCCCATAAAGATTGCCTGTTGTGCTTTAAAAGTTTTGACAGCTTCAGTAGGTCTGTTTATATCCCCTTTTATGAATTATTTTCGTTTGCACATTTTTCTGTTGGGATCCCATGGGGATGGTGAGTTTTAAGCCCTAGCCTTGCCACATGAGACCCAGCCTCTTTCTCAGCTTCCAGCCCACAGAATAGGGCGGTTGCCATTGTTTCTTACTGTATAGAGAGCACAGATATTGCAGACATGGTTGTTTAGGGCACTTCTAGAAATGAGTTCGTGCTTGCCCTTAGCTCTCGTCAGTAGAGTAGTGGTAGCGCTCTCACAGGCGGTACTCGGAATGCTTGCCACATGAGGGGCTGCTGAGCCAGTGGGCACTGTGGCCAGCCTGCCTTAGGCTGACCTTAGGTTGCCTCAGGGGAATGACCAGGCAGCCCCCAGACTTGCTTCGGTGGAAGGGTCAGGTGGGTTTGTGGCTGATGCATAGCAGCTTGTGCTGACAACCAGATGGGTGCTTTGCCACCTCCATGCCATCCTGTCTGCCAGGGTCTCACTGCCTAGAGCTAGTCCACAAGAACCCTCCCAGTCATGCACAGAGCTGGTTATGGCTTCTGTTGAGTGTGATTGGGACTAGTGGTCAGTCAGCCAGCTGGGAAAGTACAGAGTGCTGTAGACATTCTGTAAACATTGTGCTGTGATTTAACCCACTAGTGGGCGCTCGTTTGGCTCTCTTGTGATGTGGGGTTGAGGTGTTTGCTTTGAGTTGGCTCCTTTGGTTGGAGTCTTACATTTCTGTCTTGTAGAGACCACCCTCATGACACGTCATTGCACTGCAGTTTCCAGGGGTAAGTCCAAGAGCAGACTTCTAGATTTTGGGACTGTAGTCCTCCCATCCCCCCGTCTTTTATAGTTTTCTCAATTCCCTGGTTTGATGGTAATTTGTAAAAGGAACCTTCCTTTATTTAGTCTTTCCTGTAGTATCTTAGTTGCCATAGAAACTGTGTCTGCCTTTTTCTCATTCACATTTTGACCATTTGTGTAATATTAGTTAAATTAGGCAATTATAATGAGTGTG
This sequence comes from Cacajao melanocephalus, assembly GCA_963573385.1. NCBI lineage: Eukaryota > Metazoa > Chordata > Mammalia > Primates > Pitheciidae > Cacajao > Cacajao melanocephalus. Next base: position 36,483 of record CAUYLG010034711.1, on the reverse strand, counting down.
ACCTGGAAGCATCCACAGCTGACTCTGGGAAGGTGAGCTCAATGCAGGAGCAGAGCTCAGCAGGAGCCACAGGAGTGTGACCTGCAGGGGGATGCAGAATGTAGATTTTCCGTGGGACCTTTTCCTTAGGTCACTTACAAGTTCTATTGTGTTACATTTGCCTAGTTAGAGTTAACATTACTGAACATTTTAAAATGTCAAGGCTGTGAAAGTAAATGCCGTAATTCCCTAGTTTTGAAATTTCAACATTGCAAAAATAATCACTTGCTTCCAGTACTGTTACCTGTACCAGATGAGCCGTTAGATTTATGATGGTTTCTTTGTCCTACTCCGTGCCTTTGATTTTTGTCTTCCATCGTCCTCTGTTGTTTTTGAGGCGTTAGTGGGTATAAGTGCAGACTGTAGTCAGTGCTTGGGTTTGTGTGCCCTTACTGTTCGTAAGCGCTGTGTGCCTCAGTTTGCCCATCTGCAAAATAGAGATAAGAGCACACTCACCTGAATCAGAGCATTTCAATGTATGTAGTGCTGTAAGTGGTTGGAAATGTTCACCTTGGTTGTTTCACTTCTGCTCTTCATCCACATGTGCACATCACTAGTGAGTAGTTTTTTTTTTCTTTTTTGAGACAGATACTCACTCTGTTGCCCAGGCTGGATTGTGGTGGCAGGATCTGAGCTCACTGCAGCCCCCGTCTCACAGGTTCAAGCAATCTCGTGCCTCAGTGAGGGATGACAGGCACAGGCATGCGACACTACCCTTGGCTAATATTTTTTTTTGGTAATTTTTTTAAGAGACAGTGTTTTTCACCATGTTGGCCAGCCTGGTCTAAAACTTCTGGCCTCAAGTGATCCACCCTTGTCAGCCTCCCAAAGTGCTGGTATTACACGTGTGGCCCGCCTCACCCTGCCATTGAACCATTAAGGGAATAGAAGATCAAAGAGGAAAGTTAACTCTATTAATACCTGAGCAGTTTGAAAACTACTAGGCAGTATAGCTGTGAAGCGTGGAAGAGAGCAAACAGTACATTTCCAGTTGTAAATTTTAATCTTGCAAATTAAATATTAAATTTGTAGTTTATTATTTTGAAGTTTTCATCTCTAACAGAAGTATTTATTTTTTCCCCATAAAGACATGCAATAAAATAGAGTAGGCTGGGCATGGTGACTCACGCCTATAATCCCAGCACTTTGGGAGGCTGAGGCGGGTGGATCACTTGAGGTCAGGAGATTGAGACCAGCCTGGCCAACATGGTGAAACCCCATCTCTACCAAAAAATACAAAAATTAGCCAGGCATGATGGTGGGCATCTGTAGTCCCAGTTACTCAGGAGGCTGAGGTGGGAGAATTGCTTGAACATGGCAGGTGAAGGTTGTAGTGAGCTGAGATCCAACCACTGCACTCCAGCTTGGGGACAGAGTAAGACTCCATTTCAAAAAAAAAAAAAAAAAAAAAGTTACATGAGCAGATTTAAGATTTAATTTAAAAATTGGTTTGCATACATACTAAAAAGCTAATTTGCTTTAGATGGACATTTCCTTTTTGGGCTTTTGATGGGCACTCTGTATCTCTCATGTTCCCCATTTGTCTGCCACTTAATAAGCATGGTGTGGAGGGCTGAAGTAGAAATCAGAAGCTGGAATCTGAAGCTTCGTTAGGGATCTGCTCTTTGCAGTTTAGGGACTTTGGGCCTTAGTGAGCTGAGGATCTTGGTTTCCTCCCAGGCTGGTTTCAGGGATGCGGGCCACGTGTTGTACCTGTAGTGGAGGAGGGGCGGGGCACCAGTGTGGCAGGAGACAGCGGATCCCTGTTGTGAAAGGAGAACTGATGCTTTGCATATGTTGATCTTCACAAACTGCTGCTCAGAGATCTGCTATTTTCCTTCTGTTTTAGGACTTTATGGACAGCCGCCTGCTAACCAAGTCATCATTCGAGAGCGGTATCGAGACAACGACAGTGACCTGGCGCTGGGCATGCTGGCGGGAGCAGCTACGGGCATGGCCTTAGGGTCTCTATTTTGGGTCTTCTAGAGGCCTCAAGGTCTTGATGTGCATAGCTTCTGACAACCCTGTGTGCAATAAGATGATTTATTTGCAGGGCATTTCTGTTTGTGACAAATGTTTTTAATAATAGTTTTAATCGTTCTTTTGAAAGTAGTGATATCATAATTGTAACTAATCCACATAAGTACCACAGAGAAGGGTTTGAACTGTGCTGTTTTGTTTAAACATTGGCTCTCCGGGGGCACAGGCTCATTCCAACACTGTCCTTGTGGAACTCTCAGAATACCTTATTTGAGCATACCTGTTTTGAAAGGCATTTTCTTTTTAGAGTTAGGTGTAGTGCTTAAGGGTTAATTTACTCCCGTGTTATGCCAGTGTTGTATGCCTAATGAGTGATAGTGGCAAGAAAAGCTACAGCTTCTTTCTGTTTAACTTTTTCAAACCACAGGCCAGAACTGGTTGCATGTTACTTAGGAGCTGTGGGTTGTACTTCCTGAGGCCATGGTGTGAGAGCCCCTGACCTGCCCTCTGGGCTCCATAGGCCCCCATCAAGGCCGTCAGCGCAGGATGATGGGGCACAGCTGCCTTTGAAGAATGATGCTTCAGAAATCTGCCTGACCCTAGTTTCTTATTCTCACTTTATTCTGGTATGGTTTTGGTAGCCATACTTGGAAAACATAACCCACATTAGGAGTTGATTTGAGCCTGAGAGTTTTAGGGCTTTATCCCTTTAAAACTCGGAGGAGCCGAACAATAACAAGTGTGTGGAGGCAGATTTACTTTATTCAGAGGGAGCTGTTTGAGTGTGTGTCTGCTTAAGCCTATTTTTCTACTTGCTAAAGGAGTAATACTAAAGGAACAGTAAGGGAGTGGAAGGAGAGCCTTAGTTAGAGTGTTCCCATTTTGCAGAAGTGGGGCCCTGTGGCTGTTCACTGGGCACCAGGGCAGACCGTAGCTGAGCAGACTTGGGTTATGGATGTGAAATGGGGCCCAGGGACCCTCAGGACAAAGGGACTGGCTCAAGGTACCACTCAGCCTGGCCAGGACCCCCAGCCTTGCTTTTGTTCTTGATCTCTATGTGATAGAGAAACTTAGAACATTGAATTTTGAGCCCCAAAAGTGTAAGTCGTTGGAAAACACAGTTCAGCCTTTCTGTCAAATGCTCTTATTTCCAATATTATGAGGTATGTATTTCAGATATTCACATTTCTGTTATTTCTTGTTTTCAAGCTCTGAATTATTCCAGTTTTCTGCCCTACATGCTTTAAACAGTGTGCTTTTTTACAAAGGCAGTTTAGCACAGTGAATGTTCCTGCCCCACGCTCCATATGGTCCTTTTTTCCCTGAAATACACTCCAGGTAGCACAGACTTGTTATTTTGCCTGGCTGGTTACACTCATGCTGTCTTGTTTTACTGCTCAGCCACCTCCCTCTGAGGCCAACTTAAGCCAACTTATGTAGGACTCCATATGAAGCCAGACACCAGAGAAACTGAGTGGTGACCATGGGTCTGTTTTTTCTCTCCAATCCTAGGGGATTTGTTGACATGGAAGTGTCTGTTCCCACGTGGAAGGATGTGTACCTTTCATCTCTGAATAGATGAAATGTATGACAACACTAGTGTCCATGGTTTAAAATGTTGCTTTGAGGATTTTCCATCCATTATAAGAAGAATGGCTTTGTTCAGGTTATAATTGTTATTAAAGCTGTATGTACACTTTACTTTAAAACTGTTAACAGTTTTTCATGTTGCACTGGTGGTAATTTTGAACTTGGAATTACTGGGTGGGAATTACAGGAACCACAGAGTATTGACTTTGGTTGCCAAAATGCTCTTGAGGCAGATGTCCCTGTGTTCCCCTGGCTGCTTCTGGCTGAAGGAGAGAGGTGTGGACTGAAGCTTGGGCACCATGTGTGTACCCTCCCCAGTCCCCATCCAGTGGGGCCAGCCTCATTAGGCAGCCATAGATGAGCCTGGAAAGTGACTGTCATTAGTGACTTGATTCTGGTATGAAACGCATACTGGGGATAAGGTGGGCTCAGGTATTTTATTTGCTTGGCCACAACTCCCATAGATGCCAATGTTTTGATAGCCTCAGTTTCTCAGCGATGTCCTTTGTTTACAGTGCTACACTTAGTATCTAAGGCAAGAAGTGCGTTAGAAGAAACTTCTTGTTTAGGTTTGAGTAAGCATATTACTTCCCATGTGTACTTTTACATAATGATCCATACCTTGAAGAAGTTGGCTAATGACACATTGTATACATGCTGATCTGATGTTCTTTTCATTCCTTGAGTCAACTTCAGGGTCTTGGATATTAAAGAGAAGAGGGAGAACTGTGCTTAATGTTTTGGATCGTCATTTGTGAACAAGACCAGACTTTGCCCATTTTAGGCCATCAGGATTCAAGGTAGCCATCTGGATTATAAAAAGGTCCTACAGTCGAGACAAAATGACCCAAGTGTATTTTCCACAAGTTTTGATCTGTGTAAAACTTTTTCCCTTCCCTAGTGTATGCAGATACAAGGCATGGAATTCAGTTCCATTTTCTCCCCAGAGTTGATCTTCTTGTGTTTGCTTTCCCGTCTCTAGTATTCTGTTGTGTCTACAGAACTGATTTTCTCCTACATATGCAAATTGTACGTTTCTAAGTGAAAATGTCAATACATTAAAGGATTAACCTTAAAGGATGTTTCCTTGTGACTTCTGTTGTCTTTAAAAAATTACTGGCAGTAACATACTCTCAGCTTTTTCTGCTGTCATGGGTCATAAGAATGGCATTTATTGAGGACCTACCAAGTGCTGGAATGTATTGTCACATCAGAGACAACTCACTGAATTCTTAGCAACTCTGTAAGGGAGGTATTATCCAAGTTCCACTGGAGGGACTGAGGCTCAGAAGTTAAATAATTTACTCAGGAGTGTGCAGGTAGTAGGTCTCCACATCTGATGTTAAAACGCCACCTTGTTCCCTGTGCCATGTACATATGAGAACATGAGTTCCACAAACATAGGAATGGCCTGTGTAGTCACACTCTTCAAATGGCTGTGAGAAAACACACTGTTTTCCCCAACCAGATCCCCCCGGCAGTGTGTGTCCAATAACTTTTCCAGCATCTTTGGATACATGACTTTTTCTTTTTTAGACGGACTTTCCCTCTTTTTGCCCAGCCTGGAGTTTAGTGGCGCGATCTCGGCTCACTGCAACCTCCGCCTTCTGGGTTCAAGTGATTCTCTTGCCTCAGCCTCAGCTAGCTGGGATTACAGGCACCACTACACCTGGCTAATTTTGTATTTTTAGTAGAGACGGGGTTTGTCCATGTTGGTCAGGCTGGTCTCGAACTCCCGACCTCAGGTGATCCTCCCACCTTGGCCTCCCAAAGTGCTGGGATTACAAGCATGAGCCATCATGCCCGGCTCTTAGTTTTGTTTTAAAAAATTATTTTAATAAGTGGTGTTGGGAAAACTGATAGCCATGTGCAGAAAGCTGAAACTGGATCCCTTCCTTACACTTTATAAAAAAATGAACTCCAGATGGATTAAAGATTTAAACATAAGACTTAACACCATAAAAACCCTAGAAAAAAACCTAGGCAATACCATTCAGGACACAGGCATAGGCGAGGACTTCATGACTAAAACACCAAAAGCAATGGCAAGAAAAGCCAAAATATACAAATGGAATCTAATTAAAAAGGGCTTCTGCACAGCAAAAGAAACTATCAGTAGAGTGAACTGGCATCCAACAGAATGGGAAAATATTTTTGCAATCTACCCATCTAACAAAGGGCTAATATCCAGAATCTACAAAGAACTTAAACAAATTTACAAGAAAAAAAACCCCATCAAAAAGTGGGCAAAGGATATGAACAGACACTTTGGGAAGGAAGACATTTATGCATCCAACAAACAAAAAAATGCTCGTTACTGGTCCCTAGGGAAATGTATATCAAAACCACATTGAGATACCATCTCACACCAATTAGAATGGCGATCATTAAAAAATCAGGAGACAACAGATCCTGGAGAGAATTTGGAGAAGTAGGAACGTTTTTATACTGTTGGTGGGAGTGTAAATTAGTTCAACCATTGTGGAACACAGTGTGGTGATTCCTCAAGGATCTAGATTGACCCAGCAATCCCATTACTGGATATATCCCCAAAGGATTATAAATCATTCTATTATAAAGACACATGGACACACATGTTTGTTGTGGCACTGTTCACAATAGCAAAGACTTGAAACCAACCCAAATGCCCATCATTGACAGACTGGATAAGGAAAATGTGGCACATATACAGGGTGGAATACTATGCAGCCATAAAAAGGATGGGTTCAGGTCCTTTGCAGGAACATGCATGAAGCTGGAAACCATCATTCTCAGCAAACTGACATAAGAACAGAAAACCAAACACCACATGTTCTCATGCGTAAGTGGGTGTTGAACAATGAGAACACATGGACACAGTGAGGGGAACATCACACACCAGTGCCTGTTGGGGGGTGGGGGGCTAGGGGAGGGATAGCATTAGGAGAAGTACCTAATGTAGATCACGGGATGATGGATGCAGCAAACCACCATGGCACAAGTATATCTATGTAACAGACCTACACGTTCTGCACATGTACCCCAGAAGTGTAATAAAAAATAAGAAAAGTTTCTGAATTGCCTCTCTTCTCTGGGCTAGCTTTTCTGGCTTTCTTACATGTTGTGGACCCTGGCTATGTGGGATCATGGTTGCCAGTTACAGTTAAGATGAGGGAGCTGCACCCTGGAAGCTCTAAGTCTCTTGCTTTTGTTTCTTTAGAGAAGAATCCTCTGATATTTTTCCTGGAGACCATGTTGACCAGGCTGGTCTGGAACTCCTGACCTCAGGTGATCCACCTGCCTTGGCCTCCCAAATTGCTGGGATTACAGGCGTGAGCCACCGTGCCTGGTGTATAGTGACATTTTAAAAGAATGTAGAAACATTTATTTTTCAAAACAAAATCAGTGAAGCATGACATTGTTTTCACATTAAAAAATTTTCTTTCCTGGCTTAGTAGAAGACAGCTAAATTTTCATCTTTGCATTCAAACTGTTGTAATGCTTTATAGTTGGGCCGTATGAAGGAAGTACATCCTTATACAGTTGTGTAGTTGGAAGGGAACACCTAGTGGACTGCCTGAAAGGATCCTGGGCAGTCTCAGGGTCCTTGGATCAGAGCCTAAAAACTGCTGTGTATGTTGTTCTGTGCCTTCGTTTTTCACTTAACATATCTGGTATTTCCATATCAGAACATAAAGAACCTGCTTATTTGTTTTATTTGTCCCATAGTTTATCCATTACCATTTTGACTTTTTCTATAGCTAACAATGCTAGGATGTACGGGTTACTCCTGGTGTGGAACCAGTCCGTGACTAAAGGTTCCCCGCACTGCAGCTCATAGCTCACCTCCAGGATCACCAGGACCTGGAAGTGCGAGTCAGTGCTGTCCACACGAGGTTCACACGAGGTTCACTGCTGTAGTAAGCCACCCTACATCAGCAGCTGAACGCAGAATAGGTCTATTTCTTGTTAAGTCGCAGTCCATTGTGGGTTCAAGATGAGAGGCTTCTGCTCCAGGCTGTCATTCAAGGATGGAAGCAGCTTTCATCTCTGCCTTGGAATCCACTGTGGGAACTTACACAACCTGCTGGAAGAAAAGACAATGAAGACACACCCATCCTCAGCTCTAGAGTGGCGTTGCCCTTCCAGTGGTAAGAGCAGATTAGGTGGTCCAGGCTCCGTGCTCGAGGTCTAGGGAGTGTTGTCTGAGCTCAGGAAGAAATGGCCCTCTCCTCAGCTGCTGATAAACACAACAGGACATGGTTAATGACAGATCATGATTGTCCAGTATCCTCAATTCTCGGTAGAAGTTGGGTTTATATTAACTTTCCTTTGCACAGTTTTTACTGATTAATAAAGCCAGTGGTTGCAAATCACAAGCAAATTGTTAGTTCACACAACACAAATGTTATTTGGTCACAGATCCTTTCATTGCTGTCAAATCATTTCTTTCCCTACTTACCAACTGGTGTGGACAGGCCTTGAGAAGATATTTACCCTTTCCAGCAAGGAATATAGTCCCTTCTTCCGTTTGTCCTTTAAAAATTAAAGCCATGCTGAGCGTGACTGTGTTATTGCCCCTGGTTGTCCTCCTCCCCCTTCCCTGTGAGCGGCTTGTAAGTTCCTGCCTGGTGCTGAGTGCCTGTCCATGTCATCTCGGCCACTGGAGGAACAGAGTCCAAGCCTCACTGACAGCGGGTGGTGTGCTGTGCCTGAGGGAAGGGGGCATGAGTGTGCCATGTTTGAGCAGGCGCTTTAGGAAGCAGAGGGGGTTTCTGCCGCTTTCTAATCCTTTTCCCCACTGCAGGAGCTGCTCCCTCCCCTGTGGTCCCAGATAAGACTGGGGCAGAGCCTTCATGGCTGCCCCTCAGGGGCTCCATGTCAAGAAGACAGGAGCATTGTTTTCCGTATAGCAGATGAGCTGCCACCAGGTGCCGTGCCAAGTGAGGGGGCACAGCAGTGAGCGAGACCACATTTCGGGAGGGGGGCAGTAGGAGCACTGCCCAGGCCTCACCAGAGTGATGGGTCCAGATAACACTGCACCATATGGAGCCCCAGGGTCGGGGCTTGCCTTTCTGAGCCTTTCCTTCTCTGTGAATGGCTGGAGCGGAGGGGTGAGCCGAGCCCACAGGGCTGATAGAGGACTAAGTGACTTGGGTGTGCAGGAAGGCCGAGCACGGTGCTGGGTACACGGAGTCCTCGCAGATTTGACCCTTCCTCTGTTCCTCTTTTCCTGAGCTTCTCTTCTGTTTGTAAAATTAGGTGACAGTTGGGGTCACCATAGCCCTCGAAGATGAGACCACTCACTTTTTGTTCTCATGTCCAAGGAAGGCCCTGCATGCCTGAGCTGTACAGGTGGGAAGGGCTTCCTCTGCCCCTCCAAGGAATGTAAAGTGGAGTCTTGGTATTTCTTGGCATTTTCCAGGACCCTTTACTGGTCTTTGCATAATCCCCCACTTTTAATATTCTTGCAGAACTTTCTCCCTTCAACCACGACCCTAACCTGGTGGACGTGGGGGTAGTTAGGCATGGTGGCAGTGAGGTCTGGCCTGAGCTATTGCCAGGCACTTACCAGCTGCGCGCTCAAGGGAGTGGCTCGCCTCTGCATTTCCCCTTTTGATTATAACAGGGCAGTAGGAACACCCTGAAGGACTGCGATGTGCATTAACTGAGTCAGCACAGATGGGAGGCACGGAGTGGTGCCGGGAATCTTTGTAAATCAAATGTCAGTCAAAAATTTACTGACAGTAAATACTTCTTATGATGACGTGGTGTGCCAGCCCTGAGGCACCTGGACAGGCCTGAGGTCTTGCCGGGCTTGGTGGCTAGCTCTGGGACCTGTGGGACCCCATTAGGCAGGGAGGAGGCAGTGTGGGCTCTGCTGGGGCAGAGGCTACCCTGCTACCTTGCTTTCATTTTACCTGGTATTGGGAGCACAAGTTGGCCACCTTGCCAAGGTCTCTGGAATCCTGAGGTCCAAACTCCAGTGGCCAGGAGCAGGTTAGTTAGAAATGCATATTCCTGGGACTTAAAGCCAGAAAGTCCTGAGGCGGTCTGGGCTGGCCGGAGTCTGCATTTCCACCATCCCTCAGGTGATTCTGTGCAGCCTTGACGCCCCTGATGCTGGCCTCCAAGCCCTGCCCTTTCTGCAGACCTCGGCCTTCCTCTCTCCTCTCCCTCCCTGCTCATGTAACTGATGTCTGCTGGGCTGCTGGACAGGCGTCCCCTCCTCTAGGAGGCTTCCTGGCCTTCCTTCCACCTCAGTACAATGCTAAGAGGAGCGACACTGAATGGTACAGCCCCCTCCCCTCCTGCGGTGCTGCTGAGCCCAGGGACACTCACTGGCCAGAGGGAGGCAGGAAGGGGCCCAGCACTGGCTTTGCATGGCTCTCTTGGCATGCTCCTTCCTGGGAAGTGGGAATCAGGTCAGAGGCACCTCCTTCTGGGCCCCAGGGGAGCTGGCAGCTCCATCAGGCCCTCCACTGCTGTGTCATCAGAATGACATTCCTCAAACAGGGTCATCTCCAGGGGGCAGTGAGCCAGATGCTCCTGGGCAGCACCTCAGGCAGGCTCTGCCCAGTTCTTTCACTAACCTGTCAGAGGCCAGGTGAGCAGTTTGTGTGTTCCCCGCTCAGCCATCAGGGCACCTGTGGAGACTGCTCAGTCCCCATTCTCAGGATCCGTTTTGCCTGCCTGGTGTGAACAAACCAGGCTATGACTTGCTCAACAGATGTGCAGCAGGGACCCCTAGGGAGGACTCTGGGGCTGCACTGAATTCAAATCTTTATCACTTCTGTGGACATGAACGTGGATAGCATGCGAACCTCCAGCCTCGGTGGCCTGCTCTATAAGGAAGGTATAGTAATAACAGTAACCACCTGGTAGGCACCCAATAGGAGCACAGACACCCCTCCATTCCTTTCTCAGACCCATGACTTGGTCCCAGACCAGAAGCACAACGGCCTCTGGGAACCTCTTAGAAATGCAGTTTTTCTGGCCAGGCGTGGTGGCTCATACCTGTAATCCCAGCACTTTGAAAAGCCAAGGTGAGTAAATCACGAGGTCAGGAGTTTGAGATCAGCCTGGCCAATATGGTGAAGCCCTGTCTCTACTACAAAAATGCAAAAATTAGCTGGGGTGGTAGTGCACACCTGTAATTCCAGCTACTCAGGAGGCTGAGGTAGGAAAATTGCTTGAACCGGGAAGTCAGAGGTTGAACAGTGAGACGAGATCACACCACTGCACTTGTTGCTCTCCGTCTCAACAACAACAGCAACAGCAACCACAAAAAAGCAGATTTTCCAGCAGTTCCGGCTCTCCTGAATCAGTGACAGGCCTCGGGATGATGCCCTGCAAGTCTGAGGACCACTGGTCTAGAATAGACTCCCTGTCTCCCATTCCCCTTTCTCTCTCCCTCTTCCTGCGCTCACTCCTGCTTGCCAGCATTGCCTCTATGCAGCTGCTGGTTCTGAGGGCTGCCACCAGGTGTCAGGGCAGCCTCAGGAATGTTCCAGCCTCAGGCATGTACCCTGCTGGCCTGGCCTGTGCGGTGTCTTAGGACGGCTTGTTTGGATTTAGCTCATAAGAGGAAGTGCCTGGCTCTGGGTGGGTCCCGTTTGAGTTCAGAGACCTTGCAGTCTTGCTCTGCGATCATTGACTCATGCCGTGCACCTGCTTCATGTCCCTGAGAGCCATTCTGCTGCTGGTGTTTCCAGGCCAAAAGGGGCACCAGATGGATGAGGTCCTGAGAGGGGAAGGGGCTTCCTGAGCCTCTCACAGCCTGGATGTTTCCCTGACCTTTTCTGACTGCCTAGGGTGAGTCAACTGGGCCTGAAGGCAGCAGATATGTCAGCATCCTGTGTGGTGGGGGCAGGGGCAGCCCCACAGTACCTAGTGGGATGTTGTGAGATTTGCGGGGGCGTGCCTAACTCCTCCCCTCTACTGCTGAGTTCTCGCTCTCTTATTCTGCCCTAGGAGGATTCTCCAACCACCCTGCTCTGTGCTGCACTGTGACTCCTGGCCAGGGCCTCAGACCCTCCACCCAGTCCAGTCCTCACAGCTGGGTCTCCCAGGCCTGTCCCGCTGTGCCAGTGCTGAGGCCGACCCTGGGCTACTGGTAGCCCTGTAACTACACGTCCCTGACCGCCACCACAGGCTTGGTGGGCCGCAAGCCTCCTCCTGAACATAGCCCGCCATGTTTTGCCCACAGTCCCCTACCAGCTTGCCTGCTCCAGCACTCCTGAGTTCAAGGCGAGCCCACACCCTCCCACGGACTGGACACAGGATTGGGCCTGCTCAGTGCCCGGTGCCGGTGCAGGAGGCGAAGTAGGGTGAGCAAGATCTCTGCCTGCAGCCACACAGACCCAGCGGTTACCCTCCCAGCGGGGCTGGGCAGAGCATTGGGAAGACTGTCTGGGTGGCGGGAGGGCCTAAGCTGAATTCTAGTCTGAGGAGCTGGTGGGCGAGGTCCGCAGACGGGCTCAGGCGGGAGAGCCTATGGGTGGTGGGCTGTGGGGCAGAGAACTTGGAGAAGCGACTGGGGGATGGCAGCTGTGTGGCCAGGCCGCAAGAGCCCTTGAGACGGCTGGCGAGCAGCCCTTCACTCAGCTATCGGGTGGGGGGAAGTGATTTCTGGAGGAGCTCCTGGGCCTTGTGCGGGGGTGATCATAGGTGATGCTGGGGGGCAGAGACTCAGTAGTGTGATTGTGAAGGGCGAGATTTCTCCTGAACATCCAGGTGGGAATGTCTGGAGGTCACTTCAGAGGCCTGGGCACAGGGGTAGCAACGGAGGCTCAGGAGAGACTTCTCTGGGCAGAGGCGGGAATAGAGGGCGCTACTGGGTTGGGCACATGGAGGGCGGCCGTGGCCCTGACACGTTTCAGTGGAAAGCGGAGAGGACTGGAGTTGGGGATGGGGGAGGCCATGTGTCCAGTTCCCCGCACCCTCTGGAGCCTCCCCCCTCAGACTCTTCCGGGCCTCTTCAGGGGGGCCTCGCACAGCGCGGGCCCTGAGCGCAGGGGCGGTGGAGGCTGAGGATCTGGCCCTGCGTGGTCCACGCCCGCTCTTTCTCGCTCTCTGCCGGGCGGTCCCTTCCCCGTGGGTGCCCGCCACGGCCCTACGGCCGGCCTGGAGCACAAGGGAGCCAGGCAGGCACGGTCCTGCCCTCAGGAGACTCCATGTGGACACTGCGCAGCTGGCCGTGGGGCATGCAAGCACATGTGTTCATGTATGCGTGCATGTGTGTGTATATGCGTGCATGCGTGTGTGTGCGTGCCTGTGAGTGTGTGCATATGCATGTGTGTGCATGAGTGTACATGCATGTGTGCACATGTACATGTGCGTATGTGCGTCGTTCATGTGCCTGTGCTCCTTGCCCCCATAGCGTCACTCCTGCTCCCTGCATCTAATGCCCAGAGAGATGATTATCATTTCCCCTCCCAATTCACACCTGGCCCTGTGTCAGCTATATGAGTGGTCCAGCCCTGGCTGTCTTGGGTCCCATGCGTCACCGGGTCTGTAGGAGAAGCCATGCCACCAGCCTAGGGCAGCAGCTCCCTGCTGGGTGGGACCTTCAGAGGAGAGCTCCAGAGAGAGCAGAGCTGTGCTGCCTCTACCTCTCCCAGCACCCTACTTGAGCTTCAGCAACCGCGTCTGTAAAATGGGACAATGACAGCGTCCGCCTTAGAGGTTGCTAGGGTGAGGAATGAACATGCCCAAAACCTGCTTAGAAGAGGGTTGGCTGCAGAGTGCTGAGTGCTGCTCTGAGGACCATGTTTACAGACGAGGACTTGGAGTGGAGATGCCAGTACAGCAGCGGCTCTGCCACCTTCTCCCAGACGCAGGTCCCAACGGACCTCAGTGCCAGCTTGGATGCTGCACTCAGCAGTTGTGGAGTTGATCGATAACATTCTGTTGGACGTTCGTGGATTGGAAAGTAACGCCTGATTAAGACCCAAAGCATGTCACTTGTGGCAAATACTCAGGCCATGTTCGAGGAGGTGGCATTGACTTCAGGGCTGAAGGCTTGGCTGGTTTGCCTGGGACACACCTTGAAGGCAGAAGCCCTGTTGCCAGGAAACAGGAAAGCCCTTCTGGTCAAGGAGCTGTGCTGGTCCTCAGGCCCTTGGCTCCTAGGAGGCTGGAGGTGGAGACTGGCCCCTGAGGGGCGGGCACCATTCCTGAGCATGAGGGGATACCTGGGGCACCCTGTGGAGGGGATCAGAAGGGTGGGAGGCTGTGGGGAGGTGGGGGGGACTGCCTGCAGACAGAAGAGATACTTTCAGTTTCCCTCAGTTTCCTCCAAATTACTGAGCAAACCCCCTGGGGTGTTGTGAGAGCACCATGCTTCAAGACCCGCCCTGGAGGGTCTCCTTCAGCGGCCCTGGGAGGGGGCCTGGGCCATGGGTTTCAGCATAATGTGAGGCTGAGCTGAGCTAGGAGTGGGTGTGGGCCCCAGGCTGGCCTTGGTCTGCCATGTGCACCGACAGTTCTGTCTTGACGGCCCCTGGTCACACAGCAGGGACAGCAGGAGCGGGGTTTTCCGAGGCCGGTGTGACTCCAGAGCCCGCTCTCCTCATTTCGTGCAGCCTGTGTACACAAGGCCAGCCCTCTGCCGGCTAGGCCCGGGCCTGCTGGATGGGCATAGCCCCCAGGGAGGTGGGGAAGGACATTCATTCACTTAAGCCATGGAAGGGAGACCTGACTTAGCAGTCCTTGCATGGTGTGGAAGCTGTGACCAGAAGTAAAGTGGGGATTTTTTTTGTGCAGTCTTAGGGCATTCTGCCTCCATTCATTCCCTTAGTCCCTCATCAAACATGCCCTGCGCAACTAACTGCTCCACACCTGCTCCTGAGCTGGGCATGGCCAGGTGCTAGGAGCTTGTCTGGCAGCTGTGCGTGAGTCAGAAAACGGAGCCATTTCCTCCAGTGAATCTCCTTGTGCCAGGTGATGGGCTGGAAGCAGAGTGCACCTGGACTGCCCCCATCCCCGCTGGACCTCTGCTGGGCCTCTTTGCTCCCCAAACAACCCACATAGCCACATGGGGCACCCCGGGGAGTAGGGCCTCCTATAGCCAGGCCCTTGGCTGTGGCCTCTCATCTAGGGGCTGTCTCATCCCCCTTGGTAGGATCTGCACTTAGGGACTCCCCTCCATCATGCCCAGGAGCTCCCATAACCACCTGCCCCAGCCACCCACACCTCCACCCGTGCTCTAGCCGCCCACACCTCCATCTGTGCTGCATTCTGTCCACCTCCTTTATCACCTGCCTGTCGACCTATTGCTTCTGTGGTTAAGCCCTGTCCTCTACCTGGCCACATAATGTGCTTGCTCTTGGCCACCCTATGGGCTCCTTGGTGACTGTGGCAGGTCAGTGCCCCGCCTGGATCATGTGGCCCAGGAACTCCCCATTGAATGTGCCTTCACAGCCTCCCATCAGTCCAGGCTTCCCCTCCTCAGGGAGTGTGAATGCAGAGACCTGGGCTAGTTTTGAGGGTGTAGTGTGGTGGACACTTCCCACACTGGGAAGGTATAGGCTGCCATCTGTCTGGAGGGCGGCTTGACAGTATGTATTGAAATCCTTAAAAATGTGCATACTCTGACCATGTCCTTTTGGGTATCCATCTTAAAAAAAAAATCCCAAAAGGGAAAACGTCTCCTGTACAAAGTTGCTCATCATGTACACTTAGCTGAAAATTGGAAACATCTTAAATGTCCAATAATGGGAATGAAGTAAATTATGGCACAAAGAATCATTTCAGAACTATTGGAAATAAATAAAGACCATGAAGATCATAACAGCTGAGTGAAAAACAGTCAGGAGAGTGGTGCTGTGCATATTAGCATTAAAACAATGTTGAATGCCTTCTGCAAAGACATCCACATCCTAATCCCTGGAACCTGTGGACATGTTACCTTGTATAATAAAAGTGATTTTGCAGATGCAATTAAATTAAGGACTTTGAGATGGGTTCAAGAGATTCTCCTGCCTCAGCCTCCCAAGTAGCTGGGATTACAGGCATCCACCACCATGCCTGGCTAATTTTGTATTTTTAGTAGAGATGGGGTTTCACCACATTGGTCAGGCTGGTCTCGAACTTCTGACCTAGGTGATCCACCCACTTCAGCCTCCCAAAGTGCTGGGATTACAGGCGTGAGTCACCACACCCAGCCTGTTGAGCATCTTTTCATGTGATTATTGTCCATTTGTATATTTTTGGAGAAATGTCTATGCAAATCCCTCGCCCAGTGTTAATTTGGTTGAATTTTTTTGTTCAGCTGTAGGACTTTTTATATATTCTAGATGTTAATCTCTTATCAGATACATTATTTGAAATTTTCTCCCATTTTTCGAGTTATCTTTTTACTCTGTTGATACTGTAGTATCCTTTTATGCACGAATGTTTTTAATTTTGATCGAGTCTGATTTATCTATTTTTTTTTTTGCTGCCATGTTTTTGTTGTCATGTTTAAGTAATTATTGCTAATTTCAAGTCATGAGGATTCTTCCCTATTTTTCCCTAAGATTTTGTAGTTTTAGCTTTTCCATTTAGGTCTTTGATACCTTTTTAGTTAATATTTGTATGTGAGGTAAGAATATTTATATGTGAGGTAAGGTTAGGATCCAATATCATTCTTTTGCATATGGATATCTAGTTTCCTCAGCACCATTTGTTAATAAGACTGTTCCCATTAAATGATCTTGACAGTATGGTAGAAAATCAATTGAAAATCAATATGAGGGTTTATTGCTGGGCTTTCTATTCTATTCCACTGGTCTGTATTTCTATCCTTATGCCAGCACCACACTTTTGATTACTGTAGTTTCATAGTAAGTTTTGAAATCAAGAAATGTGGATCCTCCAACTTTTCCAAAATTGTTTTAGCGAATCAGGCTCCTTTGAAATTCCAAATGAATTTTCGAATGGATTTTTCTAATCTGAAAAAAAATGCCATTGAGATTTGGATAGGGATTACACAGAATGTTTAGATCACTTTGGGTAGTATTGTTATCTTAAATATATCAAGTTTTCCAATCCGTGAACACAGAATGTCTTCATTCATTCGAGTCTTCTCTCATTTCTTTCAGCACTGTTTTGTACTTTTCAGTGTACCAGTCTTCTGCCTCTTTGGTTAAATTTATTCCTAATTATTTTATCTTTTGTGGTATTACTGTAAATGAAATTGTTTTTTAAATTTCATTATCAGATTTCTCTTTGCTAGTGTGTAGAAATACAACTGCTTTATGGGTGTTGGTTTTGCTGATTTAGTTTACTTAGCTCTGTGTGTGTGTGTGTGCGCGCGCTCACATGTAAGTAATTCTAGGGTTTTCTACATATGATATGTCATCTGTGAACAGAGATAATTTTACTTCTTTGACAAATTGGTTATCTTTTATTTCCTTCTTCCCCTAATGGCTCTAGCCAGAACTTTCAGGACTATGTTGAATAGAAGTGGTGAAAGTGGACTTCATTGTCTTGATCCTCACTAATGCTGGGAAATTTTTTGGTCTTTCACCATTAAGTACGATGTTCACTGTGCTTTTTTTGGTATGTGGTTTTATGTTTTAGATGTTCCTTTCTGTTCCTAATTTATTGAATGCTTTTTATCATGAAAGGGAGTTGGATTTTTTCAAATGCTTTTTTTCTGCATCCTGTTCATGGTCCCCTGCTTTATCTTGTTAATACGGGAGTGACTGATTTTCACATACTGGGCCACCTTTTCATTCCAGGGATAAATCCTATTTGGTCATGATGTTTAGTCTTTTTAATATGCTGCTGAATTTGCTAGCATTTTGTTGAGGATTTTTGCATCAAAATTCATAAGAGACATTGGTCTCTAGCTTTCATTTTGTATGGTGTCTCTGTCTGACTGTGGTATTTGGATAATGCTGGCTTCATAAGATGCGTCTGGAAATGTTCCCTCCTTTTCACTGTTTTGAAAGATTGTGAGAAGGACTGGTGTTAATTCTTACGTAACTGTTTGGTATAATTCAAAAGTGAAGCCATTTGCTCCCGGGCCTCTCTTTGTTGGGAGGTTTTTGACATACTGATTCAACCTCCTTATTTTTTATAGGTCTATTCAAATTTCCTAACTCTTTTTTCATTGGATTTGGTAGCTTTGTACATTTCTAGGAATTTGCCTGTTTCATCTAGGTTGTCCAGTTTGTGGGCGTGCAAGTTACTCATTGTATTCTCTCACGATCCTGTCAATTTCTGTGTAGTCAGTAGCAATGTCTCTTCCTTCATTGACGATTTTAGTAGTTTAAGTATCCTCTTTTTTACTTAGTAAATATGGCTAAAGATTTGCCAATTTTGTTGATCTTTTCAAATAACAACTTTTGGTTTCATTGATTTTTTCCTATTTGCTATCTCATTTATCTTCACTCTCCTCTTTATTATTTCCTTCCTTCTTCTTGGGTTTAGTTCTTTTTTTTTTTTAATTTTTAGTTTCTTAAAGCATATAATTAGATTACTGATTTGTAATCCTTCTTCTTTTGTAATGTAGGCATTTACAGCTGTACATTTTCCTTTTAGCCCTGCTGTCATTACATCCCAGAAGTTTTTTTTTTTTTTTTTACATATTAACCAACCTCACTTTTTATTTTTTTATTTTTTTATTTTTGAAAGAAAGAAAAAGAGAGGAAAGAAAGTGAGAGTGAAAGAAAGAAAAAAAAGAATGTAAGAGAGAAAGAAAGAGGAAGAGAAACAGGGAGAACATCCCAGAAGTTTTGGTACTTTATGTTCTCTTTTTCATTAGTAGTGAGGGGTTTTCTAATTTCTGTAGTGACTTTTTCTTTGACCCATTGGTCAAACTCACACATTATTTGTGTGAGTTTTCCTGTAAAGATTTCCTGATGAGTTCTAGGCCGGGCGTGGTGGCTCACGCCTGTAATCCCAGCACTTTGGGAGGCCGAGGAGGGCGGATCACGAGGTCAAGAGATCGAAACCATCCTGGCCAACATGGTGAAATCCTGTGTCTACTAAAAATACAAAAAAATTAACTGGGCGTGGTGGCGCGTGCCTGTAGTCCCAGCTATTTGGGAGGCTGAGGCAGGAGAATTGCTTGAACCCAGGAGGCAGAGGTTGCAGTGAGCCGAGGTCGCGCCACTGCACTCCAGTCTGGCGCCTGGTGACGGAGTGAGACTCTGTCTCAAAAAAAAAAAAAAAAAAAAAAAAAAAGAATGAGTTCTAGTTTCATTCTATGGTGATCAGATAAAAGACTTTATGATTTCAATGTTTTAAAATTCATTATCTTTTTGTGGCTTGTTAAGTAGAATTCACATAAAATAATGTATATTCTGCTATTGTTGCGTGGCGTGTTCTGTTATGTCTAATTGATTAGAGTGTTGTTGAATCTTCTGTTTCTGTATAGATCTTCTCTCTGGTTGTTCTATCTATTATTTTAAATGAGGTATTGAAATCTCCAACTATTATAGCAGTGTCTGTTTTTTTCCCCTCCAATTCTGTTAATTTTTGGCTCATATACTTTCAGGCTCTGCTGCTAGATGTTTATATTTTATAATTATTATATCTTTTCGGTGGGTTGGAACTTTTCTCAAACAAGAGTCTTTGTCTCTTGTAACTTTTCTGATTTAAAATCTATTTTGTTTGATTACAATATGGCCATTCAACTTCTTTTTCTTTTCTTTTCTTTGTTTTTTTTTTTTTTCTTTTTGAGACCAAGTCTCTCTCCGTCGCCCAGGCTGAAGTGCAGTGTCATGATCTCAGCTCACTGCAACCTCTGCCTCCTGGATTCAAGCAATTCCCCTGCCTCAGCTCCTGAGTAACTGGGATTATGGGCGTGTGCCACCATGCCCAACTAATTTATGTGTTTTTAGTCAATACAGGGTTTCACCATGTTGGGCAGGCTGATCTTGAACCACTGACCTCAGGTGATCTGCACGCCTTGGCCTCCAAAAGTGCTGGGATTACAGGTGTGAGCCACCGTGCCCAGCCTACTCAGCTTTTTCTATCAGCTATCCTTTTCCATTGTTTACCTTTGGAATGTAATTATCTTTTTCCATCATTTTACTTTGAATGCCTTTGTGTCTTTGTATCTAAATGTCTTATAGACAGTATATAGATGGATCACGTTTTCATTTATTTATTATTTTGAGATGGAGTCTTGCTGTGTCGCCTGGGCTAGAATACAGTGGCACGATCATGGCTCACTGCAACCTCTGCCTTCTGAGTTAAAGCGATTCTCCTGCCTCAGCCTCCTGAGTAACTGGGATTCCAGGCGCCCACCACATCTCCTGGCTAATTTTTTTGAATTTTTAGTAGCCTTGCAGTTTCACTATGTTGGCCAGACTGGTCTCCAACTGCTGACCTAAAGTGATTTGCCTGCCTCAGTTTCCCAAAGTGTTGGCATTACAAGCGTGAGCTACCGCCTGCATCATATTTTTTTAAAACAATCTAATCTGGGCCAGGCACAGTGGCTCACGCTTGTAATCCCAGCACTTTGGGAGGCCAAGGTGAGCGGATCATGAGGTCAGGAATTCGAGACCAGCCTGGCCAACACAATGAAACCCTGTCTCTACTAAAAATACAAAAATTAGCCAGGCATGGTGGCGGGCACCTGTAATCCCAGCTACTCAGGAGGCTGGGGCAGGAGAATCACTTGAATGCTTGAGGTGGAGGTTGCAGTGAGCCCAGAGTGTACCACTGCACTCCAGCCTGGGCGACAGAGCTAAATGCTGTCTCAAAAAAAAAAAAAAAAAAAATCGAATCTGTCCATCTATCAATTTTTGCCTTCTAATAGAGTTTAATCTACTTACACTTAATGTAACTATTGAAAAGGAAGGATTCACTTCTTTCATTTAGTTGTTTGTTTTCAGTATGTCTTATGTATTTTTTGTTCCTCAGTTCTTTCATTACTGCTTTTTTGTATTTATTTATTTTATTTTTTTGAGAAACGGTCTTACTCTGTTACCTAGACTGGAGAGCAGTGGCACGATCTTTGCTCACTGCAACCTCTGCCTCCTGGGCAGAAGCGATTCTCCTGCCTCAGCCTCCTGAGTAGCTGGGATTACAGGTGCCTGCCACCGCACCTGGCTAATTTTTTGTATTTTTGGTAGAGACGGGGTTTCACCATGTTGGCCAGGCTGTTCTTGAACTCCTGACTTTGTGATCTGCCTGCCTCAGCCTCCCAAAGTGCTGGGATTACAGGCGTGAGCCACCGCTCCTGGCCTAGTTTAGTTTTTATAATGTATTTTTTTCAGTGGTTATTTTGGAAATTGCAATTAACATCTTACACTTATACTAACCTTGTATCTGGATTATACCTACTTAGTGTTGAGAATACAAACACTGCTGTGAGGCTTCCATCCCTCACCCTTCGTATTTCCACAAGTTCTATTTGAGTACACGTCAAAACTGCATGCACTTTTATAAAACTGTGTTATATTATATTCTTGAATCCTTGTTGCCTGACCCTATATAAATGTCAACACTTAACCCTCTAATTAACTGGTACTAATACCTTCCCACTCTACTAATGGCATCATAGTATCAGCTTATATACTTCAGGGTGTAGGTTTTAGGTTTTTCTTTGTTTCTGTCACCAAAGATTTAAAAAAATTTCATGAGCTTAGCTATGCATATAATATTTGTTGTACTTAACCCAATATTTCTTGGTGTCTCTATTAGAAAAGGATTGGGGTCATTTTAGTCCACCATCTTTTGTTTTTTTCTTTTGAGATGGAGTCTCACTCTGTTGCCCAGGCTGGAGTGCAGTGGCACGATTTCAGCTCACTGCAACCTCTGTCTCCTGGGTTCAAGCGATTCTCCTGTCTCAGCCTCCTGAGTAGCTGGGCTTATAGGCATATGCCACCACGCCTGGCTAATTTTTTGTATTTTTAATAGAGATGGGGTTTTACTTTGTTGGCCAGGCTGGTCTCGAACTCTTGACCTCAAGTGATCCTTTCCCCTTGGCCTCCCAAAGTACTGTGATTGCAGATGAGAGGCACTGCACATGGCTAAGTCCACTACCTTATGGGACCTGGAAATCAGTTTATTCTATTCACGTGAGGAAACCGAGGCCAGAGTGGGAAAGTGGCTTGGCCAAGACCAACGAGCACGTCAGTTATAGAGCATGAATGAGAGCTTGTATCGCCTAATACGGTGGGCCTGTTAGGCTGCTCAAGGTCCCTGTCCTGCCAGCATCGTCCTCTCAGGCTTCCCTACCAAGGTAGAAATAGGCGATGCAATTCTTCTCATTAACCTACGTGATACACCTTGCCTTGGGGTATCCCCAGAGTACTAGAAAGTGGCTAAAGTGTAGATTTTGGATGCTTTCCCTGCAGAACACAAAACAAGTCTCTGAGCTGAGCTTAGTTCCTTGCTAAAGGCTTAAATGAACCTTCTAGACCGGCTGGGTGGTGATGGTGACAGAGAGAGCTGCTGGCTGCCTGCCCCTGCTTCTGCCAGGAGACTGTCTTGGTCTCTTCCAGCCCCCATGCGCTGGCTGCCATGCTCAGTGTCTTCTTCTGGAGGGGAGTACCTGTTTCTCATTTCCTTGGGCATCTGGATTTATGGCCTCTCAGAGTGGGCAAGACGCAACACGATAGATGCCCTCATTGGCAATGCAATTAGAGACTGTCACCCCATGTGCTGGCCAGGGGAGCCCTTCTGCCTGTCCATCAAGGGGATGAAGAGGTGCTTCAGGGATATGAAATTATCTCCAGTGAAATAGATAAATTAACTGATGTTTACACTTGTGCTCATTTAAGTTTTAAGGAAGACTTGCTTAAAAAGCAGCCGCATAAATTGTGGAAGAAGAAGAGGGAAGATTAATTGAAATATTAAATCAACTTTATGGGTGTGCAGGAGAATGCATTTCAAGTGCATCTGTCACCAGCTCCCTGAAGCAGCACCATTTAGGATGCTGATTTACAAATAGGGAGGGGAATGGCTGGGACATCAGAGTGCTTCCATGTGCTGCCAAATTAGAGGACTCGTATGAGAAAGAGTGTTCTCCAGCACTTGTCTGAATGTAGAATCTGGTGAGGTCCTGCTCTTCTCAGTTCTCTTGTTCTGAAGCGACGGTGGCCTGTGCTCTGGACAGTGGGATGTGCAGGCCAGGCAAAAGCGGGGCTCCAGAGGTGTTATTTCAGTGCGTGAGTCCACGGAGAGGCCTGGTGGTAGATGGGGGTTTACATATGCACCTCTCCATGTGCCAATGCCCCCTCTGCATTTTCCCCCAAAACTCAAGATGCTCTAACATGCTAGTCTGCTAATTAATCTACTATCAGTCTTCTGTTAGTAGAATGTAAGCTTTGGGAGGGAAAAGCTTTTGTCTGTTTCATGGCCTGCTCTGCCACCCTCCCTAGAATAACGTAGCACAGGTAGATGCTCCGTGAGTGTTTGTTGATGGAGTAACTGAGCCCTGTTTCAGGCTGATGAGACCAGCTGTCTGTTATTGCACCTGGCTGTCCTGTGAGTCCATCATTGTGCCTGGTTGCCCTGTGAGTCCATCACTGCGCCTGGCTGTCCTGTGAGTCCGTCACTCGCCTGGCTGCCCTGTGTGTCCGTCACTGCGCCTGGCTAGGCGTGTCTGCTCTCACTCTGTGGCCAGGTGCTGCTGTGTCCTCGTGGGGACCTGCTCTGCAGTCTTCCCTCCTTTAAGGTGAGTGTGAGAGCAGCCTTCGCAATGGGCTCGAGCAGACACATCCGGCACGGTCTAGATTGAGGTGCCCAATGTTCCTAGGAACTGTCTGGGAGTTCCAGCTGCCCTGCCCCTGGATTCTCTGTGGTCTGGAAAGAAGCTGAGCTTGGCTCCCTCTCTCCCACTGGGATCAGGGGCTGCCTTGTCCCAGCTGGCTCATTGTCCAGGCAAACTGGAGGAACCCCAGGGTCAGTTCAGGATGGTCCTGCTTGTTGTACCACATTTTACACCGTGGAAGCGAGGCACAGAGCACTGGGTAATTTCCTCCAAGTTATGTGGCTTCCAAATGGCAGATGTAATGCGAGGATTTTGACTCCCCAAACCAACCATTTCTGTCTGTCTAGACTCCTCCAAGTTGCTAAGCAATCTTGTTGGGTTGAGCATAAGGGAGAGAGATCCTGAACCCCACACCCTGGCTACCTCCAGAGGCCTCCAGGCCATTTGGAGTCTGGACTGATAGGTAGTCAAGGCCCTTGCCAGAGGACAGGGGAGATGGAAGGCATGGCCTCTGTTGCAGCCTGCTGGGGCTGGGGCTCTTCTGGTGCCCTCTCCCTTAGTCCTGGCTGTTTGCGGCTGGGGCTCAGACATAAGGCCACCTGCCCAGGCTTGCACAGTGAGAGGTGTGGGCTTGGCGTGTCAGGCCCCTGACCCAGTGGCCTCTGTATGAGGCCTGCCCGCTGCACTTGCCCTGTCTTTGGTGGTTCCCAGAGAGCTTGTGCCTTCCAGAGTTTTCATATCACTTCATCTCTTGTGCTGGAGCCCGAGATTCTGCTACCCGTGTCTGCCTGGCTCACCTCGTGCCCCCCAGCGTGGCTGTGTGAATACCAGGGAGCCTCTTTGACCTCTGCCTTGCACCCCCATGGCCAGTGTCCCCATGCAGCCACCACATGCTCCCTGTTGTCCTGCGACTGGCCTTTGGTAGTTCGGGGCTATAGCCTCAGTTGGCCTTGGTACCATGGGGAACGGAGGTCTGGCCATGGGAGCAGGGCCACGGGCCAACTCGTCCCCTGCGGCAGCCTGCCCTCGGCACAGAGTGGGTAAATGCTGACGGAGTGAGCTGGAGAGTGCTTAGAATGGACACCACACATGTGTGAATCCATGTGCTCACATGCCCACATGGAGACACATGTACCCTTGCGATCAAACACATGATCCGATTTCCTGCATGGCACATACCCACACAGCCACATGGATGTGTGGCAAAAGGGGCACTGCATGGAAACGGTCTTCACCTGCTTCCTTCCCTGTGGAAATAGATCAGACTTCATTTGGTGAGCGATTGAGCACAACTCCACTGAACTCTGGGCACATAAAGGACTCAGCCTTGCCTGGGAGAGACCCCAGGCGCTGCTCTGTGGTGTTGGGGCCTCCGCTCCTGCTCCTGCCGCCCAGCCCTCCTGGTCCTGCTGCATCCTGCCCAGGTGTGTCCCCTTCCCACCACCGCAGGCTGCGCGTGCCTCAGCTCTTCTCTGTGCCCTCATCCTGGGCCTGCCGTGCGTGCGTCCTGGGCTGTGCTGTGCCCTTTGGAGAAGGTGCTCTTCTCTCTGTGGCACTATCCCTTCCCTGCAGACAGGACGGGCCTGGCTGGGGTTACTGAGCCCCAGGTAGGTCGTCGTCCCTCTCTGCTTCAGTTTAACTTTCTGTAAGAAAAAGTCAGTGACCCTCCATCAGTGGGATTGACCTGAAATAATGATGTGGAGAGCCATGAACGCCTGCTAGGCGGCAGGCCTCAGGAAGCTGCTGCTCTTTGTGGGATACTGGACTGTCCCCTTTGCCCTGCCCTGGGGAGAGGCCCTCTGCACACGCCCTGGGGCTCCCTTGCCCACTGGCTTCCTGCTGGGTCTGGCCGGTGGGAGGCACTGGCAGGGATGAGGGTGGGCATTACTTCCTGTCCCCTCCCTGCTGGGCTCCGTTTCTTGGTGCTCCTTGCCTGGACCCTCCCCTGCCAAGGGTGGTAAGAGGCCCCCACTGTGGCTGCCCCCAGGGCCCATCCACGCCTCAGTGTCGGCCTTTCACTTGAGCCAACCAGGATGAATTCTGTTTCCTGTGGGGACGCTGAATGCTGGTGTGCCCAGGCAGTGGGAGCTCCAGCAGGGAGGCTGGGGCCTGGGAAGGGGAGTGACCCTCAGTGACCGGTCTGCAGTGGGGGTCAGAAATGAAGACTGCTGTCTTCTCGGTTCCCCTGTATTCCAGGCACAGCAGTGGGGCATGACAGGCATTCCCGAGTTATCCTCACACTGGCCCCAGGGGGGGCCCTTACACTTTTTCTGGATGGGGCAGGAGGCTATGAGAAGCTGGTGACTGCCCAGGTGGCACCATGGAGGCCAGGTCCGTCCATCACAGACCCAGCCATGGCACGTGCTGTCAAGGGAAGGGCTGGGTGACAGCCAGGGACCACAACTTACTGCAAGGCGTTGACAAGTGACACCCTGCTGGGATTCCAGCTGCCTCACTGGCAGAGGGAAGATGGATCCCGCTGTGGGAGACGCCTCTGCTCCAACCCCTCCGGCAGGACTCCCTCTGCTCCTGGAGACGCGGGCCCATCGCCTACAGGGATTCTCCCACCACCTTCCTTGTTGGGGTTGGTCCTGCCACAGAGCAAGCCCAGTTCCTTCTTTCCTGGCCCTTCAGACCTTTCTGGGGCCAGAGCCCAGCCCTGCAGAGCAAGTGGGCCCTTCGGGGCTTCCTTCCCAGTTTTCTCAGTACCTGTGAGTACATGGCCCCAGCCAGGTTCCAGCCCACGCCACACTTCCGCCCAGTGCTCAGCTGCAGGGTCCTGCCTCGCCTTGTGCCTCAAATCCCAGGCACCTTGGAGAGCAGTGCATCTCACTCATCGGACAGACACACACCGCATGTGGGCAAAGGGTCGGTGCAGAGGCAGGGCCACACAGAGTCCAGGGCCTGCCTTTTGAGTTGGAGTTTCCTTCCGACCAAAGGAAAGAGGGAACAGGTGGCCTGGGATTCCCGGGCAACTGAGGAGACCTGCTTCAGCAGTGGCACCAGGACAGGGCATCTCCACGGGGCCAGGCCTGGGACAGCCATGCCTTCCCATTGCTCGCCTGAGGTGCATCAGACAGGCCCTGTCAAGGACGTGGGGTCCTGCCTCTCGGGTTTCTTGTTTCTCTTCATCTTTGCATGAGGTTTGTTTGCATGTGCTTGGCTGTGATAACTGAGACCAGGCCCCGGCGAGGACTTCAGAAGGCAGCGGAGGCCCCTGTCATGAGTGGTGCTTGTGTCACCTGGGGCCAGGGCCTTCGAGGCTGAGACCTCCCCGTCCCACAGCAGCACTGCCTCCTCTGTCCCTGGCTACCTGTCCCCGCCCACCATGGGATGAGTCGTGATGATAAGCAGTAGAGACAGAAAGAAGCTGAGCTGGATCCAGAGATTACAACACTGTGATTTTTGCCTTTGTAATCCTTAGTCAGATCATGCCCCTTTGGGCAAGGCAGAGGACCCCCAGTTTGTCCCTGTGGTGTTGGTAAGGCCTCAGTGGTGCAGGTGGGCTTGGGGTGCCTCTGAGCTGGAAAGACATCACCCCCCCGGGGTTCCCAGGGCCCCTTGGGTCCAGACCTGCCATGGTGTCCAAGGAATGAAAGTGGACGAGCTGAGCAGTTGGTCCTGTGGGGCTCAGTGGATTGTGCCACCTCTAGCACTCCTCAGGGGCCTCTCCTGTCATGCGTGGAAAAGCCTCATCCTGCTGCACAACCCACGGAGCCTCAAACAATGCCTGTGGGCTTGGTCTCAGGAGCCGGAGGAGGGTTCTCTGTGGAGCTTGCAGGCTGTGCTTTAGGGGTCCCCAGATTGGCAGGAGGGGCAGGCACGGCAGTCAGGGCTCTGAGCCTTCCATGTCCACGTGATCCAGGCCCATGCCGCTTTCACCTGTTTTACGTGGGGTATTTCCTTTTCAGACTTCATTCGGAAAAGGAGTCCACAGCTAAAAGCGCATGGGAGCACTGTGGACCTGGGAAGGCTGGAGCCTGCTTTTTGGCATGGTGTCCCTTCTCCTGGCCACGCTCCGTGCACCTCCTGGGCCGGCTGCACTGAGGGCAAGAACCTGGAGCGCAGCATCCCGGGCTCTGGCTGGCCCAGGCTGGAGTCCCGCCTTCTCTGCCGTCTCCCGCCCTTCCTGTCCTGCAGCCCCATGGTGGGGCGGGCTTAGGGAGGACCCTCATGGGGTGGGGGTGGACAACGGGTGGGGAGATTTGAGCATTGTAGAGAACCTTTCTTTGGAGGACCTTTGAGGCCCTATCTGTGGATAAATGTGGAAAAAGTTGTTTCATGAGTTTAATAACCGCGTCAGAATCATTTTTCTGTGTAGCCAAAACTGTCTGCATCCAGAGCTTCCTGTAAAATATAGGTATCAGGAGGCAGGCCTTTTTATATTTGTGAATATTTCTGTATCACCTTGTGGCAACCTCATAAATATCATTGAAGGAGGGCGGCTTGCCTCTGAAAATCCTTTCCTCTATGGCAAATGGTCCTGCCCTGGACAAGTACAGACAGCAGGGGTGGAGCGCGTGTGGGCTGTGGGGCCGGGGCTAGCCCTGGGGAGCATGCTGGGGGCTGTGGAAGGCCAGGCTGAGCTCTGGAGACGGGTAGTCAGGCTTCATCTGGCAGCTGCGAGGCTCCCCCAGGGCACCTCTGGCATCCCTCAGTGGCACCAGGCCTTCACCGGCTTCATCTCACAGAGGGGAGGCAGGGGCTGGGGGAGGCTGGGTACTGGGTACCGGGCCTGGTGACCCCATGTGAGAGCAGCCGGGAGCTCAGCAGAGCCAGATGGCCCTGGGTGTGAGTGCTGCCCACCGTTGGCCCACACTGAGGCAAGTTTCCTCAGGGCACCGGGCTGCACTCCGGCTTCACTCTGGGCCATGAGGCCACGGCGCTGAGCCACTGCTCTAAGCTGCTCAGGCTTGATCACCTGTCTGTTCTTTCTAGAGTTGCTGGAGGGCTCCTGGAGGCCATTCCAGCCCACTTGACCCTGATGGAGTAGGAGATTCTCACCTGAGTGCCTGCAGCTGCTGCTGTCCGTGGCAGTGGGTGGCCCCTCCGGCCTCCTCCTTGGCCTCCCAGGTGTCCTGCAGGGTCTGACTCGGACTCCTCTGACCCTGGCCTCTTCAGGCGTCTGCACTACTCTCTGTGCATGCCTACCTGGGGCGGGGCATGGTGGTGAATGTGCTGGGGCTGGAGCTTTACCTGTGATTTCATCCCGTTTCTGCCACAAACCTGTGAACCTGGCTGTTGTCCCGTTTTCCACATGAATACATTGAGGATGAGAGAGACAAAGGTGCTTGCCCAAAGTCACACAGTTTGAATGCAGGTCTCGCTTCCCTCAGGGCTGTATGACGACTGCATCGCATTACTTGTATATTGCACTGTGCTGTGTTGTCGTGTTCTGTCCTGCTTATGCCGTGTTACACTGTGGTGTGCTGTGCTGTGCTGTACTGTCCTGTATGCTATTGTGTTATACTGTGCACTGCACCATGTTATATCGTGTTACACTGTGCTGTGCTGTGCTGTTGTGTTGCATTATACTGAGTTGTGTAACTGCCTCTCATGCACACAGTAGGAGTCAGGACCCTTTTAAATTGATAAGTGTTGAGGTTGCATTCCATCTGTTAGTGTACCAGTGACCATCTGTCCTGTTGGGTCTTAAATGAAAGACACACTTTGGGACACATACTAAGCACAGTGTGGTGCTTTGCACTTCTCTTTGGGGGATAAAGACTAGCTTCTGGGGTCTTTAAGAGGCCAGGTCTTGCCATCCCTCACACTTGCCTGGAGGCAGTGAGCCCTAGTGATTCGGAGGAAGGACAGTAGCTGTCATGATTAACCTGCTCACACCCTCGAGGCTGTCCGTCTCTGCCTGGGGAGGAGGGGTGAATTGACGTCCTGCACTCAGGGAGAAGCACACACGCACATGCGCACACGTGTTTGTGTTAACCTGGGCGTTGTCAAGCAACCAAGGGTAGTGACGATTTTGTGGGGTGCTGTCTCACATGCCTGGGGGAAGCTGAGTGCCCACTGCCCTCTTCAAGGGGTGGCTTAGGCCCTCGTGCAGACGGCGGCTCCGCTCTGTGGCTCACCCCCTTCAGAGGGGCCCCTTTCCTTGAGGCAAAGGCCTTTGTTTTCCAAATGGATTTTGTATCCTGGCTGCTCAGCTGCCACCCAGCATCCCTTGGTCCACCCTCTCCTCTGTCTCCCCCTCTGCCCCAGGCGTCTGTGTGGATAAGCCCTCAGGCCAGGCCTGCCCCTGCCCCCTGGATCTGCCTCCCCACTTTGCCTCCTGCCCCACTGTGCTCATCTCAGCTCTGACCACTGTGGTCCCTTAGTCCCTCAGTCCCTCATGGGGGGTGGGCGGGGCACACACCCGCTGTACCCCAGGTCTTTGCCCTTGCTCTGTGTCCATCAACCCTCCCTATCCCCATATTCTCTCACACTCTCTGCTCTGAGCTCAGCTCAGTGTCACCTTGTCAGAGAGCACCAATCTACAGACGCCTCGGCCTCTCTCTACCCTGCTCGTTTATCACCATCAGACAGCAGATGATATACTTCCTTGTTTACCATCTGTCTTTTCAGCCCGCCTGCCCCTCCTGCAGGCTCTGCCTATTGTTGCATCCCTTGGACCTGAACCAGGCACAGACAGGAGCAGGGCAGAGACTCGGAGTCCAGGGGACCAAGAGGGCTCTGGACGGGCCCATCTCAGGGTGGGAGTTTGGTCCTGAGACCTTGCAGGAGCCTCCAGCCTGGGGATGGCCCTGGGCAGACAGACACATGTGGAGGCAGGGGCACTCACCAGCCTGGGTAACCACCAGCATGGGTATCTGTGGGCCCGCTCTGGTGTCTCAGGAGTCAGGATGATGCTTAGGGAGACGCAGGACCTGCCCAAGCTCTTCCCTTCGGGAAGGCACGGGAGAGCAATTCCAGGCTCACTTGCTGGCTGGGGCCTCCTGGCATGACACTATTTATTCAGTACATGCTCACAGACAACACAGGGCCAATGGCCGGGAATGCAAATGTGAAAAGTATCCCTGTTGTCAGGAGGGTGAACAGGACTTGGTAGGGCAATGACAGGAAGAGAGGAGCCATTTCCTTCATTGCCCAGCGCTGTGGCCAGCTCAACGCAAGGCTCCTGTGGAATGGGCAGCCTGCATGTGCCTGAGCTCATGTGAAATGAGAACTCCCTGTGAAACTGAGGAGGACCCACATATCCGGGCAGGGGCCAGAGTGTAGGACACCCAGCAAAGCCGGCCCCGGAGCCTAGTGGCAAACAAACAGAGCAGATGAGCAGCAAACAGCAGAAGCACTGCCCTCACATGGGGCCCCTGGTACAGAGAGGTGACCCAAAGTTTCTGACTGCTTCCAGTGGAAGCAACATCCGCCTTGGGTGGTCCTCTGAGGGGCTCAGGGGGCTGTGGGTTTGAAAGCTAGAGCGTTTCCCTGCCTCCCACCCTCAGGTACCTGTTAGCCTTCTCTGAAAAGGCCAAGGCCTCGGGACTACCTTTCATGTCATCCCGATTCTCCTCCTTCCAGGTAACTCCCACTTGCTACTTGACACTTGGGGAAGGTGCCACCTCCTCCAGGAAGCCATCCCTGATTCCAGCCTGAGCCCAGGAGGCAACTCTCCCCTGAGTCTCACAGACCCTGAGCTTGCCTCTACCTTGAGTAGTTGGACACGGAATAGCACAGACCTGTCTTTCTGCTAGACAAGCAGGCAGGCTCTGCATCTCAGCTCCCCTGGCTAGATCTAGTCCCTAGAGCAAGGAGGGTTGGATATACCTTCCATGGTGGAGAAAGCAGGAGGTCATAGGGAGGCGGTGGCTTTGGTCTTGCCCTTGGAGGAGTGGGAACTGGGTGCAGGGATTGAAGCTGGGATGCTGTGACAAGATTGGTCATGAAAGGACACTTCACTGAGGGTGGAGTCTGGGCTAGGGGCCATGGGTGAGAGAGGGCGTGGAGATGGACCTTGGCCTGGGGTGGGTGGGAGAGGGTGTGGGATCGCTCCTGCCTCTTTGGTTGGAGGTGCTGGATTCCTGACAGAGTGATTTGCTAAGGCGGGGAATGTGGAGGAAGACCATCATTTGGGGGAAAACTTTCAGCCGTTCTTTCTTCTGCCTGGGATGTTCTTCTGAGTCTCTCTCTTTTACCAGGTTCATTCTCTCATCTCATTCTTCAGATTCCAGCTTGGAGGTCACTTCCTCAGGGAGACCCTTCAGCTCCACCCTTCCTGTGGATAGATTTTTCCCCTGCCAGGGGCTCCCGTGCGGGGTGCTCCCCTCTCGAAACCCAAGTCATGCCTTTGTGCCCCTGCTCCATGTCTGTCTTTGCCTGCAGATGGTGAGAGCTCTGATGGCCTAGTGCAAAGGCGGCTGGAAGGCAGGAGGGTGCCTTTCTTTGAGCCCGCATTCCAGCATCGAGGTGAGCTCAGGTGGCACGCTGTCTTTGCCCTGAGTCAGCTTTCTCCCTGCAGACCCCCATTGTGCACCTCATATGGGGTCATTGCCGCGGACTCTTAGCGCCCAGGGGTGGGGGATTGTGGGCCACACTGACGGTTTGGTAAGAAGTTCTGGGAATGTAACTGGATTGGTGAGAGTGGCATAGTCACAAGTAGACCCAAACAGGTCATGTCTTCATAAAACAAGTTTATTTCTTGGTCACCTGGCTCTCCTGGGCTGCTGAACAGATCTGTAGGCTGCTCTTTTCCGGGGTCGTTCAGGGACCCAGCCTGATGGAGGCCCTGCCATTATCAGCACTGGCTTCCAAGGGGAATGTGTGGGGAGCTTCCAGGGCTCGTCCAAGCTCAGTCACACACTCTCACCTGCAAGGAGGCTGGGACACAGCCTGGCTGCGTGCCCAGGAGGAGCATGTGGGGTGGGATGACCGCAGTGACCGCTTTGGAGATGTGGGCGAGGAACTGCCATTGTGCTGCTGCTATGTGAAGTGACGTCCCATCTAACAGGAAGACCGGCAGGAAGATTCCTGGGTTTTGAGAATTTCTAAAGAAGTAGGAATATGGTATTATAAATAATTAACTGAAAAATCAGGTTACAAATGCAATATTCCGTATAATTTCACTTAAAAAAATAAGAGATGTACTGAGTTGCTTATCGTGGTTTTCTCTGGGTAGGAAAATTAGGGAGAGCTTTTATTTCTTTTTCATCCTTTCCTCTATTTGCTGATATTCTGCAACAAATACAGATTTATAATCAGAAAAATGATAGAAGATGATATGCTGATTTACAAAAAGCAGGCGTGAAAGTGCTTCCCTCCTCACGTCTCTGTAATGGATCTGGTGAGTGTGTGTTGGTTTTTGTGTTGGGCTGTTAGGGAATCTTGGGGCAGCCTGGAGGAGCTGAATTAGTCATCGGCGGGGCAGGCCTTGTTGCAGGCACCCAGTGTTCTCCCGCACCCTGCACTTCTTTGCTCTGGAGGGTCCTGCGTTTCTGCTCTGATTCTCATGGAAAGGAGAGGGTGGGCTCACCCCATACTCCTAGGCCTCTGGTGGACTATGAGGGGTAGGTTCTGAGGGGTTTTGAGCCACCCAGGTCCCTGCCTTGGCATCCAGGCAGCTTGTTGCCCTGGGAGGGCTGTGGAGGGAGTGTTCCCCTGACGCTTTGGCTCACCGTGTTTGCTTGTTATTAATTTGACCAATGAGCAGGCAGTGTCGGGCAGGGGAGGAGAAGCACGTGGCTGGCACGGCTGAGTGGACACAGGAAGGTGCCAGCTGCAAAGCCCTGGGGAAAAGGTGGCTTTGTCCCACGGGCTGACGGCAACTCCAGCTTTTTCCTGAGGAACAGGCCTGCAGTGGGCACCGCCTCCCCCTGTGGCCTGCAGCTGCCGTGACGGGAGTCCCAGTCTGTGGTACCTGGGCTTTGTAGGTGCTTCTCTGCTGGAAGCAGGTCCCACAGGTCACCAAGAATTAGGGCTCAAGGTCCAGAGAGACCGACTGGGAAGCCCAGCCCTCCAGGTGGAGGCCCCAGTGGCAATGGGAGCATGCAGATGAGTCTGGGAGCAGCCCAGGGCCGCCATGTGCCAAGCACTGTCCAGTGCCCTGTACCAACAGAGCACATCGCCATCACTATTTCAGGAAGCTTCACGCCAGAGCCTGGCGGAAAAGACTGTGACTCTCCATTTTACATAAGCAGAAGCCAAGGCTTAGAGGATTCAGGCGGCAGTGAGGGGCCCTGGACACGGGCTGGCCAGGGAGCAGGTGGGCTTGGTCCCAGACTCCTGTGTCCAGCTCTCATTGTGTGGGCCCTGGCCCAGGACTGGCCCTTCCACAGGAACCAGCAGAGAAGTTTGCAGGGGCAAGGCCCTGGGTGCTGTAGCAGGTGCCAGGTGGGCTCTGGGGAGGGAGTGCAGGGGTGGGGAGGAGGCGGTGACTGTAGCCACATCACACATGTCTGGTGGATCCCAGAGGGAAGGGAGGAGGACAGATAGGGGCTGGTGCAGTAGGACGAGGACACACCAAGTTCAGCCTCAGAGTGGGAAGGCCCAGGGCAGGGGCGAGACTCACCACACTGCCAATGCACAGACAGCTGCCTAGGGCTGGGCAGAGTGGGTCCTCACTCCCCTGACATTGCCCTTCCCCCTCAGGATTCCTGGAGTGCTCCCATGGCTGTGTCTGGTTAGGCCCACCCTAAACCCCAGTTACAAATCTGTGTCCAGGCCAGGATCTGATGTCACCATGTCTGGGACATGAGCAGGCCTGTTAGTGGGGAAGGCTGGGCCTCGAGGGCTGGCTCTGGCCACATTGTCATCGGCTTGGCTTACTCCTCACTCTATGTGCATGTGGCCACGGCGGGCTCTCACTGCAGGGATTTCTATTTCCAGCCTTGTGCTTTATTAGATTAGGGAAAACTTTGCCCCTTGGTAAAGAGATTCCAGGCCTCAGCCAGCAAGTAGGGGAATGATGGAGGAATGAGGGCAACAGCTTACACTTTCAATGAAGCATTCTTGGTTGTTTCAAAACTGCAGCATTAAGTAATGCTCTTGAAACCGTGCTCCATGGATGCTTACTATGAACCAGCAGTTTTCCTGATCTCAACTGATACCACAAATGCTCACCTTCCTCATGAAGAAGACTCGTGAGCCCAAGCCCCAGCCTGATTCTACCTGCTCAGAGCCAATTCTTGCTTGCAGCATTGGGTACCTGGCCTGTGGCCTCCCCTCACCTGTGCTGGCCTCACTGTGTGAGCAGACTCAGACATCACTGTTTGTGTCACCTATGCTGAGCTGCACTTCCTCACCTTGCTCCATGCTGTGCAGGTCTCACTCCATATCCAGCCCTAACCCCGCTCTGGGTGGCTTGGTCATTGCCTATTGCATCTGGCTGGGTTAAGGTCCAGCCTGCAATCAACTCTGGCCAAGGAGACCTGGGGTGGCTGCTGGGGCTCTGGGAAAGTGCTTAGCTTTGAGCAAGGGACCTTAGCTCTGAGCAAGGGTCTCAAGGAAGAGGCCAGCCTCTCTGCCTTGGGTATTTCCATGTCTAGATGTGGCCAGCTCCTACCTGATGATGCCACACTCAGCAGTGGGCACAGCCAAGAGCACATGGTGGGTGACAGTGGGAGGAGGAGGAGGGGTAACAGGAGGGCTGTGTTCCAGCCAGTCATGGAGGGCGGGTTATAGGAGCCTACCCATGCCCTTGCCCTTGCTGTTAGTGGTGAGGTTGGACTTTGCTGGCTCCCTGCTGAAGTCACTCTCTGCTAATCAAGACAGCCCCAGGTCTGCACTGGGTATCTTAACAGTGGAATTCATTTAAGTTTGCTTCACTCATGATGCAATACATAGTTTTTATTCCAGAATGTGGGCTCAGATGGCCCAGAAAATCCCTGTGTGGTCTTAATACAATTCCAAGTTTAAGATCCCTCTAATTGTACTTGTGTATGAGGATATAGACATTCTGGAGACTTTCTGGATGTATATAAGTCATAATTCTGGGGTCTAGAGTTGGAAAATATAGTTTAGTTTCTGTGATTAATTTTATATGTCAACTTGACAGGGCCATGAGGTGCCCAGATATTTGCTCAAACATTATTACGGGAGGGTGATTCTAGATGAGATTAATTTGAATTCATAGACTGAATAAAGCAGATGGCCTCCACCATGTGGTTGGGTCTTGTCTAATCAGTTGAGGGTCCAGATAGAACAAAAGGGTGCAGTAAGGGAGAATTCTCTCCCTCTCTGCCTGACAGTATTTTTTATTTTTATTGATATATCAGGTGTACATATTTTTGAAGTGCATGTGATCATTTGATACATTTCTATAATAAGTTAGGTGTAATTGGGCTATTCATCATCTTAAATATTTATCTTTTTAAATGCTAGGAATATTCAAATTATTCTTTTCTGGTTATTTTGAAATGTATAATTGATTAATGTTAACTATAGTCATGTTACTGATCTATTGAACACCAGGTCTCACTTCATTTACTTAAATATATATTTGTAGCCGCTAATCAAACTCACTTCATCGCTGTGGCCCTCTACCATTCCTGGCCTCTGATAACTACCAATATACTTTTTATCTTCTTGAGATACACTCTTTTTGTTTTTTAGCTTCCATATATGGGTGAGAATATGTGATATTTGTCTTTCTGTGCCTGGCTTAGGTCACTTAACATAATGACCTCCGATTCCATCTATGTTGCTGTGAACAACAAGATTTCATTCTTTTTAATGACTGAATAATGTTCCATTGTGTTCATATGTCACATTTTCTTTATTTTATTTTAATTTATTTTTATTGCATTTTAGGTTTTGGGGTACATGTGAAGAACATGCAAGATTGTTGCATAGGTACACATGTGGCAGTGTGATTTGCTGCTTTCCTCCCCTTCACCTACATCTGGCATTTCTCCCCATGCTATCCCACCCCATCTCCCCACCTCCCGCTGTCCCTCCCCTATTTCCCCCCAGCAGATCCCAGTGTGTAGTGCTCCCCTCCCTGTGTCCATGTGTTCTTATTGTTCAACACCCACCTATGAGTGAGAACATGTGGTGTTTGATTTTGTGTTGTTGTGTCAGTTTGCTGAGAATGATGGTTTCCAGGTTCATCCATGTCCCTACGTAGGACGCGAACTCATCATTTTTTATGGCTGCATAATATTCCATGGTGTATATGTGCCACATTTTCCCTGTCCAGTCTATCATCGATGGGCATTTGGGTTGGTTCCAGGTCTTTGCTATTGTAAACAGTGCAGCAATGAACATTCGTGTGCATGTGTCCTTATAGT
>CAUYLG010034710.1:0-36549 GCA_963573385.1 Cacajao melanocephalus | reverse complement strand
GGCTCCTCCGCCGGGAATCTCCTAGTCTGTGGGCAACAAAAATTCGTCTGAAAGTGCGGCGTCCACTCGCTCTCTGCGCTTTCACTGGGAGCTACAATCCTGAGCTGTTGTTAATCGGCCATCTTGGATCTCTCTCCAGCTGACCATTTCTTGATGGAGAAAAGAAAATCAACAGCTACAGACCCCAAGATGACCAGATATTGAAACTATCAGACAAAGATTGTGAAGTGAGAAGTTCAAGAAGTTCAACAAACCCCAAACAGGATAAACTCAAATGCCCAGCACATCACAACATCATGGTAAATTACCCACCATACAGTTTTAAATGAAGAAAAACTATATGAAACTATACATAGGATGAAATAAATTGTGTCTAAAATATGTAGATGAAATACTTATATTCCATATAAACGGAAAAATTATAAAAGAAAACCAAATTGGTCATCCTATTTCTCTCTAGGTGGGTATACTACAGGTGATTATTATTTTCTCATTTTTAATATTGTCGTATTTCCCAGGTTTTCTGCATCTAATATGTATTTTATAAGACTCATGAACTCTGAAAAATTTCCTAATCAAGGAGTAAAACATTAATAACTAATTTTCTCAAACGAATACTTGGCATAAAGACCAAAATCATTGATTTTGTTATTGCTGTTTTTAAATATTGTTACAGGATTTTCTCATTTTTCTAAAGACAAGGGTTTTGGAAATAGTTTGTTAAATCACCTTTCAAAATGAAGAACAATGCTCTCATTAATTACTATTTATAGAATTCCATACCTCAGGTGGACTCTCATCTAATTTGGGTATGCAATTCCAGACATTCTCAGGGTTCACTATCTCCTCCATACCATTTGAAAGGTTTAAAACCTACAGGAGAAAACATAACATTTTTTTAAGTGTCCAATTCAAAAAATGAAACTGATTTATGTACCGGAGCAATTAATTTTAAAATTAATTATTATTATTATTTTGAGACAGAGTCTTGCTCTCTCGCCCAGACTAGAGGGCAGTGGCATGATCATAGCTCACTGTGGCCTCGACCTCCTGGGCTCAGGAGATCTGCCCACCTCAGTCTCCTGAGTAACTGGGACTACAGGCGCACACCCACCACACCCAGCTAATTTTTTGTATTTTTGGTAGAGACAGGGTTTCACTATGCTACCCAGTCTGGTCTCCAATGCCTTGGCTCAAGCGATCCACCTGCCTTGGCCTCCCAAGTGCTGGGATTATAGGCATGAGCCACCACACCTGGCCCTAAAATGAAGTACTTTAAAAGACAAAATGATTTTATTGAACTTCAATCTTATGTTTCAAACACCATGCTACTTCAGTTTCCCAAACATATATAGAGTATCTATGACTGACGATCAAAGATGATAAAATTTCAACATCAAATAGTTCAAAATCTAGTGGAGAAAAGACTTCTAAATAGATAATTACAATAAACTATAGGAAGTACAGACTTTGTAGTAGGGGGTATAAGAATGTAATATGGAAAATAAGGCTTTTTTTTTTTTTTTTTTTTTTTTTTTTTTTTTTTTGCAGGGAGGAGGGAAGGCTGAGGACAAGGATAAATTCAGAAAATAATGTCAGTGACTACTCCCTGGTAGAGGTAATGGCTAAGTAAATTGGAATTAACCAGTTTGGTAACAGGAGGGAATATAGGTAAAACAGAACTGCAT
The DNA here is from genome assembly GCA_963573385.1 of Cacajao melanocephalus. NCBI lineage: Eukaryota > Metazoa > Chordata > Mammalia > Primates > Pitheciidae > Cacajao > Cacajao melanocephalus. Next base: position 34,861 of record CAUYLG010034710.1, on the reverse strand, counting down.
TATTAAATATATCGTAACAGCTAGCAGATAGTATATGTAAAAGAGGCCAAGCACTTTGATGTCCATTTACTATAAAGTACAAAATATAAAGAATTAGGGCCAAAGAGAGTACATAAACACTTAACCCTAAAGGACTTCCTATGCTATGTTAATGATCTTAACTTTAATGTTCCAGGCCAGTGGCTCTCCAATTTTAATGGAATACGAATGTACATCCTGGAATCCTAATCCCAGAAATTCTGAATCAGCAGGCCAGGCCAAGGCCTAGGAATCTATAATGCAATTTAAAAAATTTACCAGGTAATTCTGGAACAGGTGGTTTTCAAATTACAGAAGAAACACAATCAACTGGACGTCTTTAATAAGTTTTACACAAGAATGATGTAGTCAGATTTGCATTTGCCAAACTTCACCCTGACACTGTGGACAACCAATTTAAGGAAGACTAGAAGAAGTAAACCAAATAGGTTATTAGAGTAATGTAGTTGTGAAATGACTCAACTAAGGTACTAGCATTAGATATAAAAAGTTCCAACTAAGAGACAAGATGTGTAAGGTGCAGAGCTTGGTGACTAACAGAATTTAGAAAGGGTAAGAGAAATAGATGAAAGAGCCTAGGATGATTTCTTGCTAGGATTCTTATATATGGTCATTAAAAATATTTGTGCGTTACATCAAATTATCAGGGAGAATAAGCAGGTAAACATTTGTTCAATCGCATTCTATAGTCTGACAGTCTGGTAAAATTTCCTTAACAGTCTGCAAATACATTTGGAGATAAAGTACTTAAACATCACTTACCCTTGTTCTTCCTTCAGCTGTTTCTAAAATCTCACATTTAGACCATGTGTTTCTTAGACTTGACCACACAACACATTTAGATCCAACAGTAAAGGCTTTCAGAGGGTAGGTGTTCTGTGGTTGAGCTGCCAAATTGAAATGAGTAAGATTCAATGCATATCTCTTAATTCCTTAATGTAACATAACACAAGCAAAGCATTTTCCTAATCTGCATCATTTCTATATCATCAATATCATGTAATTAGTACACTGGTATGTCTGTCTCCCTCAATTTTATTTAAAATTCTTCCAGTGCCCCTCCCCATATAATCTCTTACTGTTTTCCTAAACCAACCAAACAAAAAATCACCATCATCAGGACGTGAATCTGATTTCTAACATTGAAAATTACTACTAAAATATGGTACTATTAACACAAGCGGTGTTTTCTGTACTTAACAACAGCCATTTATATAGCAAAGCAGCATGTTGCAAGTGAGCATTCTTATCACAGAGTTAATACTATTATTAAAATATAACAATGAGGAATAAATATCTAATGCAAGGGTAATATTTAGATAACTTAAGTGTACCCACAGGATGAATACAATGCGGTTAAAATATTTTGAAAACATTTTTAAGGGATTAAAATTCAGGATTCAATACTGTATGACAGTATGATCTAAATTGTTTTTAAAACTATGTAGTAGACATACACAAGGAGGGTAAAAGACAACAAAAAGAAAATACATTATGGTGTTAACATTGGTCACTTCTTGGTGATTTTCATTTTCACTGTTCTATATTTTCCTTATTTTGTACATTGGTTCAAATTTAATAATATAAAAATTGCAAATGTATAGCATTGATTATAAAAAGCTAGAGTTACCCATTTAATGTAACAACTCTTAAGTACTAAAGAAAACAGCAGTAAAAATCATTTATAAAAAAGTTAATATAATAAATGTTCTCCAAGATTTGCTCATGACAACTTTTTTGATTAACATAGGCTCCCTAAATCTATTTTTTTGTTTGAGGGTTTCTAATGAATTGCAAGATCAATACATGATACAGTTAAGTCTAAAAGACCTTGTTAAAATAATCCCTACTATAAATTTATGCTTATAGTAGTGCTTGGCAAGGGAATTCCAAGTTTTATAAAACTTACCAACACACACCCTCTTGATTATAAATGTGATTACATTCTAAATGTGATTACCTTTTGGAGACTCACAGATTTTAAGGATTCCATTTTTAAATACAAAATTAATATTTCAGCATTTTTTTCCAGCATATAATATTTGGCACTGATTTCACAATATATTTTCCCCAAGTTTAAAATGCCTTTCATAAAATCCAATCTGATTCAATTCCCAGGTTTTTAATTATTCTTACAAAAATTATTTTTTGGAAATCCATATAAGAATCATTCTCTTTTCTTTAAAAGAAATAACACCTTTGGAAAGTAACTACGTTAAACCTAAAAGTAAAAGGACACTTTGGGAGGCTGAGGCAGGAGGATTGCTTGAGCCCAGGAGTTCAAGACCAGCCTGGATAACATGATTTACCCCTGTCTCTACAAAAAATAAAACAATTTACCTGGGTATGGCAGCACATGCCTATAATCCCAGCTACTTGGGAGTCTAAGGTGGGAGGACCACTTGAGCCCAGGAGCCAGAGGCAGCAAGTGAGCCAAGATCGCACCACTGCACTCCAGCCTAGGTGACAGAGCAAGATCCTGCCTCAAAAAAAAAAAAAAAAAAAAAAAAAGCAAAAGGGGAAAAAAAATTCACATACCTGAGACATGATCTGGTAAATCATTATTGTGCTTGCTTCCATCACTGCTTTCTTCCTCAGAGAAGAAAGGCATCAATGCTGAAATGGCATCCCTGTTTTTATACTCTATAAATTCTTCTTCATATATATTCATTTCAATCTGTGTTTTAGGATCACAATCTGCTCCATGTAGATGCTGCTGGTCATCAAAAGATTCCACACAACTTGACTTTCTCATGTCCTCAGCACACATGCATTCTTGTGCTTTCTGACTAACTCCTAAAGACAAAGAATCCATCTTGTCATCTAAAGGCAGCTGGGCTGTAGGTAGTTCTAGTTCTGGCTGTTTCTCAGCTTCACAGTTGAGAGGAAGCTGCACTGTGAATGGCTCCAGGGTGCCTTCTGTGGTATGGTCTTGGGAGAGCAGCACACTCGGTGGCACGAGGCTTAGCTGCTCTTTTTCTTCATCCACAACCAGAGAATTCTGCAACTCAGTAGATTCCAGTTCTAAGAATTCTTTTGACTCATCATCAGGAGAAAGTGGCACCTCAAGTGAATTCAGTTCTAGTATCTCCTTTATTTCATTAGCATGTGGCAGTAACATGTTAAATCCTTTAATTAGGTATTTATCATCAAACTCTGCTTTATCAATCAGATGGCACTCTACTTCAGCTTCCAGTTCCTCAGCATCAATTTTACCTTTGCAGGGGCTTTCAAAACCTTCACAAATGTTAACAGTTTTAGGGTCACGGAAGTTACCTGGTTTGGTTTCAGTAATGTTTACATCTTTTTCAGTTCTTTCAGCAAGATCATCTGTCTGTGCTTCCATATACAATGTTTTACTTTGTACAGCTTTATTACTTAATTTCTTAAGTCCTACATCTAGACAGGAGGACCCAAGAGCCTGCTTTATCTCTGAGCCAGTATTTTCATAGGGAAGAGTACTCTTAGTAATACCAATCTTAGAATATTTCTCCATTTTCTCATTAATACTTTTACCTTTGCTTTTCAAGTTGACAACTGCTAAAGGGATATCACAAACATCCCTTTTGATTTCTAATACTGTTATTTCCAACACATCCTCTGTTATTATTTCATAAAAGTAGTCATTTCCCTCTTGAGAGCAGACACCTTCCGAAATGTTAAATCCCGAGAGGCAACATGGAAAGGCTTGCATGGGAACCGACAAAAGTTCAGAAGGAATGACCCAGAGTGCTTTTGGATCCACACAGTCTTCAATGTTTCCAAAGTCCACGAGCCTGACAGATATAAAATAATCTTCATAAATATTAGTGATAAGTGCCCTATAATAATGTCCATCTTCTCTGTATCTTACTATACAAGGATCTCCAATATGAGGACATGGGATACAATTTCTTCTGTCTACTACCTGTTCTCCAGCAGCCTGTACTTCTGCTTCTAAATACTGAAGTTTCTTGGTATCAGCAAACTGACACCAAAAATACTCAGGTCCATCTATCACAGTGGCATAAGCTCTTACCATTTTTGTTTCTGGATTATACCAGTTAAGAAATACCGAAGTGTCAACGTCTAATTTATTAACAGACTTTGAACTGGCACCTTTAATTACTTGGGTAGAAAGTTCTATTTGAGATTTTTCATGGAGAGCATACCTGCTAATAATATCATCTGCTATGGTCCCGTGTTCATCAGCAAGAATAACTTCCCATCTGTCTCGAAATTTAACAAATTCACATCTTATTACAGCCTCACTGGTCCGCTGGGAAAAGTAATGCATCATTTTCTTAGAATTGTTATTGTCAGGAACCCCAAATCCCTGCAAGGAGCAATGAATACACAATCCTGGCAATACTGCATTAACAAGGTCAAGTCTACCTATTTTGTTAATATGAACCACAGAAACATTGCCATAATCTATAAACTGCACAGAGAGAAGGTCATTGGGTTGTTGCTCCTTGACCACAGCACGATACCATAAATTGTCTTCTGGGAAAACAGCACATATCACATCTCCTCTTTGCAAAGGTGGACCTGCATAAGATTTGGGCCTTGTTTTAACACTGTTTAATCTCTCTGAAAGATGATTAATTTCAGATTCATCTTCTATTAGTTGAATATAAAAGTCTGATAGGTCATTTACATGAGAAACATACACAGTTGTTTTAAAGCCAGGCATTATAGTCTTCTGTGGGAACTCACAAAATTTCAGAGGAAAATCTTTGTCACATGAATCTCCTATTTTTCTCTCTGAAAGAGTGGCTTCTACTCTTGCTGTTTTCAAGGGTGGCTCAGCAGAAGTTTCTTTCTTTTCTGTTGTTAATGGGAATACTTGACAATTTTTATTTCCCACACTGTCTTGATATTGAGTGACTAAGTTTGTTTTTGTTAAACTTTGTAAAAGTTTGAGTTCCTTGTATGATGAATTGATCTTAGGTTTACATGACTCTTCCAACATCTCTTTACTATGTAACTTGTTTGCTGATTGGGTTAAATACTCTGTACATGGCAACTTCATATTCTCATTTTTTTCTGCAAGAGTTTCAGTTGTAGAGAGGAGCAGTTCATTTTCCTTTTTTCTATCTCTGTAACTAAGTAGCCCCAACTTCTTATTAATACTAGCACTAATTTGAATATTGTCATCATATAGTTCTATAATTAGTGTTCCATCTGGATCTTTTGCTACAACTAAAGCCTTCAAAGTGTTATCTAAAATAGTCTCCTGAAACCACACCACAACTTCTTCTGGTATATGATCAGGAATATCAGATAATGAACATTTGACAGCTTGCATGGGCAAAAGTAAGACATCATATGCATCACTAGGTATTGGAAGCAGATCATCACTTGTTACTACATAAATGTTCCCGAAATCAACAAAGAAGACTTTCTTTGGCTCTTTCTCTATTACTATGCCTCTATACCAGTTGCCATCAGTATACTTGGCAAGGCACAAAGTTCTAGCGTTCAAAGGAGATGTTTTTAAATTCAGCAAAACTTTACTTAATTGTGTAATACTACATGACAACTGTTCTAAAATATTTGCATTTCTTGCCAGCTGGCAATAAAATGTCCAAGGGTCATCAACATGTGTTATATACACTAATTCTTCACTTCCAATTTTCATATCATGTGTAGAATAGAAGTAAGAATGTAGCTGAAGAGAGGACTCCTGGGGCTTCTGAAGTTTTACTGGTCTTGCAAGTCTCTTTTCTACCAAGAAATGGCATGCACTCTGAAAGGGTGTTAGCAAATCCACAACGTTAAATAGTTCTTCATCATTAACTGAAGCCAGAGCAAATATTGTACATTTTAATTCTAGATTTGTTTGCCATGCATTATCTACAAATTCATTAAAAGCTCGTATTGCCTTTTCATCCCAAACAAAAGGATTTTGGCCAGTTGGTTGAATTATATTATAAAGACTGCACCTAAAAGCCTGAGCCTTAACCTTGAGAAACTCTTCACTAATTGAATAAATATTCTGCACAGATACCATTTCTCTGTCCCCATAATCTACAAATATTACATTGACATGCTCCACAGATTGTATCCCACTAATGAGAGCTCTAGACCACTGTCTGTTTACCGTTCGCTTAGCCAAACAAACACGGGTGGTTCCCTGGTAAGGAGCAGCTGTATTTTTGCAATAGTCCTGAATATCAGACATTAGAGTTTTAAGTGCTTGTATGTTCCTGGTCAGCTGACACCAGAAAGAGCCAGGGTTTTCAACATAAGACACTCTAACTTCTACTGTACTTCCAACCTCCAGCTCTCCTTTACTAGAAGAGCCTGGCTTAATTTCCAAGAAATTCTGTATAAGAGGAAAATAAACAGATGCTCTTTTCTCTTTTTCCCGAACAACTGGTTTAGTTGAACCATCTGTCACAGCTGTTGTGTCACTCAAAGCTTTTGAAACAGATGTGGTTTTATTCTCTCCCTTGGCTTTCTGTTCTCCTTCTCCTGTCTTGGCAGAAGGTATTTTGTTATTCTCCACGGTAAAATGATTTGAAACGTGCCCTGGAGAATGGGCATTTACTGGGATATTTTCCTTTGTTTCAAATTCCTGATACTTGGCATATCCAGCTTGGGCAATTACCTTACTAATGTTTTCTTCCCCTGTTCTTGATTCATCAAGAATCTCAATAATATATTGATGATCCTGTTTATCAAGAATATGGATGACTACTTCTTTGTGGAGCACAGTCTTTTTAAAAAAGGAAACTGCCTCCTGGCTCCAAGTTTTTCCTAAAGGCCAAATATCAGCTAGGGTGCACTTCAGAGCCAATATTGGTAGCTTCCTAAACTGAGGAAGCAGCATCCTTACGTCATACCAGTCCACATTTTCCGAATTGCCTCGGTCAACTAGGAATACATCCACACTCTTGTCATCCAATTTCGTGACTATGGCCCTATAATAGCCATTTTCTTTCCACTTGACACAGCAAAGGTCATCAGGTTCAGGTTTCAAAACGACACCATCTAGCTTACTGGCAGAGGAATAGAAACCACACATTCTCCTCATCAGCTTACTGAAGGTGACATTGTGTTTCCTCAACCTAATCCAGAACTCAGAAGGATTTTTAACAAACTCTACCTGCGCATCATAGAAGGTATTCATCTTTAACCTGATAGATCTTAAGGCTGGGAGTGAAATCTCTTCATCTACTTCTTCAGCAGGAGACTGAGACTGAGGAGATGTTTCTGTTTCCTCTTCCTCTGTTCCCTGGCTCTGAAGGACTCGGTCAGCCAAGCAACACGACTGTACTCCGAACACACGGTTCAGATTAATCCCATCTTCTCCATACAGGGTGACATAATACACATGCTCAAAGGAGCAATAAAATTCAATCTTTGCATTCACTGCCTGGCCCAGTATCAGTGCCTTCAGGTCACCAACCTGTGACCGAGACCAGCCTCTCCCACTGTCCCAGAGTCCATACAAAGCACAAGGGTAAGTCACCACTGGCATTCGAAAATATTCAGGCAGCAAGTACCGAAGGCTGCTGCAACTCACTAACTCCTTCCTTCCATAGTCCACGTGAAGCACCTGGGCACAGCGCTGAGGCCGAAAAGTCTCAAGCAAGAGCGCTCTATACCAATGTCCATCCAGGCCACAGGATGCACACGGAGAGCCCGGCTTGTCTGGGCTTTCCTCCCTCTCCTCCCAGGTGACGCTAGTGGAGTTCTCATCCCCTGTCCCGGTGGAACCCCGGTATACCTGGGCCATGCTCTCAGAGAGGCGACGGATCTCCTGTGAGAGGCTGCGGAGCTGGCAGTGAATGCGGTGGGGATGGCACACTTGGGTTACGACCACGGGCTCCGTCACGCCCAGCTGCAGCTGGGGATAGAAGTAATCCAGGCCAGGCTGTTTTTGCTTGGGCGGGACTCGCGAGAGAACCGGGACCCCGGCGCCCACGCTAGCAGCGGCAGCTGAGAGATAGCGCTCCAGCAGCGAGCGGAAGAGGCTGTCGGGTACCCGCCGAGCCAGGCCCAGCTCCCCCATCTGTTGGAACACCTCGGGCACCTCCAGGACGACGAGGCGATGGAGCAGCAGCACGTCCAGGACGCACCCGTGCACCTCCTTGCCCTGAAGGTTGCTCAGGAAGTCCACGGCGTCGGTGGGCCAGTGCTGCGGTTCGCCCGCGCCCGCGCCGCAGCCTGCCGGCACCAGGCCCGCCAGCACGCAGCCCAGGACCTCCGAGGGCAAGTGGAAGAACTCGCTGCGCCCCGGCGCCAGCGAGCCTGCGCCGGCAGTGATGGTGCGGCCCTCGTCCAGCAGGAAGACGCGGCTCTCCTGCGCCTGCCGGCTGACCACGCGGCAGCGGTGCCACAGAAGCCCCACCTGCACCAGGCATAGCTCGCCGGGCGAGGCCGAGGCGCTGCCCAGCGCCCACTGGCCGCGCGTGGCCGCCGCCTCCTGGATCTCCCGGCTCAGCCGCAGGTACTCGCCCCGCCGCTCGCCCACCAGTCCCCACAGCTGCACCGGGATCACGTCGGGATGCACGTCCACGAAGGACACCCGCAGGGCCAGCGAGGTCCCGGGCGCCGGCAGCCCAGGCGTCGAGCACATCTTGACCGCCCCCGCTTCCCGAAAGTCAGGGCCGCGAAATCCTCCGCGCCGCCGGAAGGTGAGTCCCAGCCAAATGAGGTTCAAAGGACCCAGGGGACGGGAAGGACGCCCGGCGAGGCGCCTCCTCGGTGATGGTCCTGTCGAGGGGCCTCCGGGACTCGCGCCGACTGACTGGTAAGACACGGTGGCCCCACCAACCGCCAGAAGTTGCGCCGCCCGGCACGCATTTACTGCGCGCGGCGGCGCCGCCACTTCCGGCCGCGGGGAGTGGTCGGGCCGAGTCCGGGCCTAGGGTTGGCCTGACGCCTTAGGGCCCAAGGGGCTGGGAGGGACTTTCGGGAAGCCGCGAGGTGGGAGGTTCTCAGAGCGCCTTCGACTTCGGAGGCCGCCGTGTGAAGGCCTGGCGCAGGGCTGTGGTGACGACCGATCAGAGAGGGATTTCCTTTTCCGTCCTCCCAACTACCAGGGATTGAGCATTGGGGGTCAGGCACGATGCTAGCCAGTGGCGTCCCAGCAAGAAACCAGACAGAGAAACGCAGAAGCCAAAGGCACATTCCTAGGCGTTAAGGCCCGAACCCTCGGAGGGCCCTGGACCCTGCCGCAGGGCACGGGTTCTCCTGTGGCTCAGTGTGGCGGTGGGCAGCCAGGTGCTCAGCCTCTGTTCTTTAACTTTGTTTCATCATCTGAACTGATAGAGTTATGAGGTTAAAATAACGTATGAAAGTATATAGCGACTGGTACATATTTCTTTTCCCACACTTAGCTGATATGGGTTCCTTTGCTGCTTTGCTGTTTAACTTTGGCATCCAAATTTGGAAGGCATTTTTCATTTACTCACGGAGCTAGCACAGAACTGGATTCATAAAAGAAGGCCAAGAGGAATGGAATTAACATTCCTTCAAGCTCCTGCTGTATCTAATAAAATCTTACCAGGATAACCCTTTGTGGCCTCCGTTTGTTGAATGTCCAGACCTCTATTTGGAATGGAAAAGTGCAGGCAAACTTTGAGAAGTTTCCAGGATATGTCTACATTAGATTTTTGTTCATTTGCAAAGTTAGGCACATCACTGGCAGCTTCTTGCAGTTCACCTGGACTTTTCCTTTCACTCCATGTTTCGAAATGTCGTTAAATACAATAAGGCAGTGCTTAAAATGACCCTAGCCTAACTGTAAATCTCAGTGTCTTCAGTCTATCCAGATAAGAGGCAACCATGTGCTTCCACATCACCCTATGCTACTTTTTCACGGCACTTTTCACATTGTGTGGCAACTGTCTGATCTCTATCATCCTGCTAGCAGACAGGTTCTGTTTGGCAAGTACCGTTTGTTGGGTTCTTGGAATCTAGTTCAGAGTGGAGGCAATTAATATTTGCTAAATGAATGTGAATGAATGAATGAATACAATTTCTTTACAAGCATTGGCATTTTCCTGATAAACTCATCCTTCAAATTTCAATTTTCCAATTTTTTTCTAATTGTTTCATATTCATTATAGAAGAAAAACATTTGATTAAAAAACATCTAGCAAGACCTAGCTCAAATATCTCTTCCTCATAACTCTACTATTCAACCTGGCAGAACTGATTATTCCTTTTTTTTTACATCCTTCTATATTATCTATTATATTTTGTAGCTCTCTACCTACCACAGTCTCCTTCTACCACAGTAGGAATATCTTGAAAGCAGGAACTCTTCTCATTTATTTTTTATGTTCTCGATGCCTAGCCAGTGCTCAGCAATTAATATCCAGTAAATTTTAACAAAAGAGTAAGCAATCTAACACTATGCCCTTTACATTGGAAAGAAGGAATTCATTATAAAATGGTCTTAGGATTTCTTGAAATTGTTTTATCATCATCACATGGAATAATGGAGACTTCAATCTATCCTCTATTTCAGGTTCATGTAGTATAACCAAACTCTTATGTAGACTGCAAGATTGTAGATATTAGGAATTCTTTTTTCTATTTCATTTGTCCTTCAGCCTCCTTCTGTGGCTCATGGCCTTAATCCTAGGATGTCAGAGTGTATCATGTGGCCATTATGGGCTGATCAGAGTCCTTTCCGAAAACCCATCAACTCAGATGGTTTCCAGTGTCTCCCACCTTTTCTGTATCTGGAGCAGGTAGTGTTTGTTCTGTTTTGCTCTGCTTTTGGACAGGGACTTAGGTTATTTTTAAAAATCAGGTCATTGCACTGTGAAGATTAAGGTTCCCTCATATATCCCCCATACTATATTAAGCAAAATAACTTGAATTTTATAATAAATAAGAAAATTTCCTCCTAGTATTCTTGAGAGGCCCTTGGTTTCGGAAAAGAAGGGAGAGATGTAGGGCTAAGGGCCCCACAGGGTCATGGGTTGTCCCTTAGAGACAGGACACAGAAGTATAAAGAAAGTACAGCTGGGCTCAGGGGGGCCACACCACCTATAAGCAGAGACAGCTGAGGCCCTGAATGTCCAGAAGCATCTGTATTTATTGGGTATAGGTTAAGGGGCAGGGTAGGGAGAGAAGTCATTTTTAAGGATAGTGATAGGGTCATGAGCAATAAAACAAGGGGTCCACCCCCATTAGGTCACCTAGGCTAGGAGGTGGACAGTGTGCAGCAAGGGGTCCACCCCCATTAGGTCATCGAGGAAAGGAGGTGGGCCATGTGCAGTAAGGGGTCCACCCCCATTAGGTCACTGAGTCATGGAGGTGGGCCGTGCGCAGTAAAGAGGGTGCAGTGTGCAATACCTCTGTCTATGGGCATGCTACTCCTAAGACTGTAAGAGGATGCTTAAGTCACACCAGTGACAGAGATGTCAGGGTCTACCACCACCTGCTGGCAGCTTCCAATGAGTTCTATAGGAGGATGCTTTTGAGCTAGCACAGTAACAAGAGCTGATAAAGTTCACAGTCACCAAGGTGCAATTATCTGGAGGGATTTTGAGCCCTCAGGTGCTCGAGGGATCGCCGGTCTGAGGGCAGCCTTCCACAAGAACTGGATGCAAGGTCCTATAACTCCTTTATCAGGAGTGGCGCTTGCCCCAAGCCTGCCATACAGCTTGTATCTTTATGATACTAAATGCTGCTGCCTGGGCCATGGATTCTTGTCCTGGTATAACTGTTTTCCCTTAAATCATGCTCTGCACCGTGTCTGCTCTAGACATTCCTCCGACTATAAACTGCTTATTCCTTAATTCATGCTCTGTACCATGTCTGCTCTAGGTATTCCTCCAATTATGAACTAAGATACAGTTTTATATATATATATGGAAATAACCGAGTAGTAAGACTATAAACTGAGATACTCTTTAAGCTCTAATTCTATAAACTAATATATGATCATATATAAAGGATTATACAAAAGGAAATAACTGAGTAGTAATCACTATAAACTGAGATAGTCTTCAGGCACTAATTGTGCCAGGATTTTGCTTAGCCATCCTTCCTCAGTGCCTATATGGGGGGGTTACCCACAAGAGGGGATGTTCTTATCCTAATACAAATACGTAAAGGATAAAGGGGGAAAGGATAAGGCCAGGGATAGAATGTGTATGACAGGTGTTTGAATAATAATGTTGTGAGCTACTTCAATATTTTTTATGGAAACAAGATGCAGGAAAATTGGGCAAAACAAATAAATCATATTTATTTTTTACTGTCTTAGACCTCTGTATATAGAGAACTATAAGCAGAAATGCAGTATACTGTACAGTCTATGGTTTTTTACTACTAGTTGGCCTTGTTTAAAGTTGCGTAGAAAAATTAACATTCACTGGATATTTTTAGAAAATAATTTAAGTAAGAAATACTCTGTTAGGAGAATGAAAAAGGCAAGCTACAGATGAGAAAATATTTGCAAACCATATGTCTGACCTAGGACTTGTATCTATAATATATAAATGACTCTCAAAACCCAATAGTAAAAAAATCAATTTGAAAATGGACAAAAGATATGAAATGACATTTCACTGAGGAGGATAGACAGATGACAAATAAGAATATGAAAAGATTCTCAACATCATTAGCTATTACACACACACACAAAAAAACCCACAATGATATATCACTACATGCCATGATAATGACTAAACTAATAAATAGTGATAACACCAGTACTGGCAAGAACGTGAATAAACTGCATCACTCATGTTGCTGGTGGGAATGTAAAATGGTACAGTCACATTTTTAAAACTATGTACTTGCCATATGACTGAGAAATTGCAGTTAGGCATTTATCCCAAAGAAATGAAAACATGCTCATGCAAAAACTTGTACATGAATGTTAATAGCAACTATATTCCTAATAGCCCTAAACTGGAAACAACCTAAATGCCCTTCAATGGGTAAATGTTTAAACAAACTGTGGTACATCAATACCAAAGGGTCCTACACAACAATAACAAGAAAAATGAACTATTGATATGTGCAACAGCTTAGGAAGGGTCTCTGGAGAATTTTACTGAGTGAAAAAAATAGCAAAAGGTTACATACTGCATTATTCTATTTACATAATATTCTTAGATTAACAAATTTATAGAGATGGAGAAAAGATAAGTGGCTTCCAGGAGTTAGTGATGGGGAAGAAAAGAGATGAATGTGCCTATAAAGGGATAGCATCAGCCATGGGCTGATGAACTGTTCTGTATCTTGTGTGTAGTGATAGTTATCAAAGCTAAACAAAAGTGATGAAATTGCTTGGAATGACACACACACACACATACACACACACACACACACACACACACACACAAAGAGTGAAATATGTGCTTGTAAATGAGACTTTGGAATCTGTGGATTGTACCAATGTCAATTAGTTTTGATTGTGTACAACAGTAATGGTGCATCCTGTAAAGGTTTTGAAACTTTATGAAAATCTAAAATTATGTCAAAATAAAAAGTTTTTAAAAATTCTAAGAAATTAAGATTCCAGTGTCCCCAGTTAAAATTTTATTAGAATACATACGCAGACAATTCAAGACCAGATGATTATAGGGGGCAATGAGAGTAGAGCGAGCATAGGCCTTTGAGTTACAGCAGGATTAGCCTCCATTTGTAAAAGCCCTGTGACACGGGCAAATCATTTACCCTTACACTTTGGTTCTGAGGACTGCATGAATTAACATAAATATAGTTAACATGTTTGCATTAAATAAATACTTGAGATGCAACAAAACATAGTGGGAAAAGGAAGGGCTTTATATTTGAAAGTCCCTGTTTACCATCTCAGGGTGACATGGATAATAAAATGTTCTGAGTTAGGTTATTCATCTATAAAAATGGAACTATACTTAAATATGAAGACTAAATGAGCCAATATGGGTAAAAGAGCCTTCACAGTAAACATGTAATAATTTGTAGTTATTAGTAATATGAATGAAATAAAAACTTAAAAATATGTTCTCTCCTAGGATTCTTAAAAATTAAAAATCTAATTTGGTTTTTAAAAAATTTGATCTGTTTAGTCATAATTTTTGCACAGTAAAACTCACCCTTTTATATTATATAGTTTGACGATATTTTAACAAGTGTTTATAGTTTTATTCCCTTAAGTAGTATCTTTTGAAGAAAAAAGTTTGTAATTTTAATGAAATCAAATTCTTCACATATTTTTCTTTTCTAAATGGTAGTTTGTTCTGTTGTTATTGTTCCAAGAAATCTTTTCCTACACCCAAGGTAAAACAAAACAAAACAAAACCCGACAAAAACAAACTTTCAGTGTTTTTGTTTAGAAGTTTTACAATTTTAGCTCTTGTATTGAGGTCTATAATTAATTTTAAATTAACTTTTTGTAGTGAGGTAAGGGTTGAGGGTTTTATTTTATTTTTACATATGAATATCCAATTGTTATGGTGCCATTTGTTGCAAACACTATACTTTCCAGATTAAATTATCTTGGTATTTGTGCCAAAAATTAATTGACCATATGTATATGAGTTTATTCTTTGACTCTTTATTGTGTTCCATCAATCTATATATCTGTCTTTGTGCCAATACCACATTGTTTTGATTTTCTAAACTGCTTAAAAGCCAATTTTTAAATGAGGCAATGTGAATCCTCTAACTTTGTTATTTTTCCTCAAAATTGTTTTGGCTACTTAAGGTCTTTTATTTTCTATATGTATTTTATAATATGTTTGTTAATTTCTGCAAAAAAATTAAAAATGTTCTGGGGTTTTATTAGAATTGCATTATAGGTAGAGATCAATTTGATGAGACTTAACTTTGGAGCAATATTGAATCTTTTAATCCATAGACACAGTTCATCACTCTACGAAAATCTTTAATTTCTCTCAGCAATGTTTTAAATTTTTCAGTGAACAAACCTTGGACACATTCGTTAGATTTATCCCTAAGTTTTTAATGTTTTATGCTATTGTAAATAATACTTATTTTATTTTATTTTTTTGAAAAATAATATTAATTTTAAATATTTTAGTCCCCAGTTTTTCATTGCCAGTATACCAAGATATATTTTTGTATATTGGCCTTATATCTTATAAATGTACTTGGACTTCATTAGTAATTTTTGTAACTTTTGGTAGATTCTTTGGGATTTTTTTAATGCATAGTTATATCATCTGTGAATAAAGGAAGTTCTATGTTTTCTAATATGTGTGCCTTTTATTTCCTTTTCTTGCTTTACTGCAATGGTTAAGAACTTCAGTACAGATTAGAATAAAATGGTTAGAATTGATATTCTTGCTTTGCTTCTGATTTAAGGAGAAAGTCTTTCACCAATAAAATGTTAGCTACAGGTTTTACTTTGATCCTTTTTATTAGGATGAGGAAGTTTCCTTTTTTTGCTATTTTATTGATAACTTTTATCATCAAATACTATTGAATTTTATCAAAATACTTGTTCACATCGTATTGATGTATGTTTTGTCTTTTTTTTGTTGTTGTTAATTGGGTTAATTATATGGATTTTTTAAGACGTTGAACCAATTTTGTATTTCCGGGATAAACCTCACTTATTCATAATGTATTATACTTTATATAATGCTGGATTCAGTTTGCTAATATTTTTTCACATCTATGAGCATAGATTTTTAAATTTTCTGTTTATTGTCATAAAATATACGTAAAACAAAACTTACCATTTAAACCATTTTTAAGTGTAGAGCTCAGTGGCAGTAAATATATTCACATTATTGTACAACCATTAACTATCCATTTCCAGATTTTTTTTCATCATCCCAGACTGAAATTGTATGCATTAAACAACTCCTCATTCCCTCCCCACATCCTAGACCCTGTTAATCCCTATTCTACATTGTCTTTATGAATTTCATTATTCTAGTACCTCAAGTAGAATCATGTATGTGTTCATTTTTGCCTGGCTTATTTCACTCGGCATAATGTTTTTAAGGTTCATCCATGCTGTAGCATGTATTTTCTTCCTTTTTAAGAATTAGTAATATTCTTGTGTATTTATGACCCACATTTGGCTTATCCATTCATCCATGAATGGACATTTGGGTTGTTTCTGCCTTTTGGCTACGTCAATAATGCTACCATTAAAATTGTGTACAAATATATTTTAGAGTCTCTGTATCCAATTCTTTTGGGTATTCCTGGAAATAGAATTGCTGGGTCATACAGTAATTCTATGTTTAATTTTTTGAGGAATTCCCATACTGTTTTTCACAGCAGCTGCATCATTTTACATTTCTACCAGCAATGCACAAGAATTCCAATTTATCCACAATCTCACCAAAACTTGTTTTCTATTTTTTTTTTCAATAATAGCCATTTTAATGGAGGTCAAGTGATACTGATGGAGTTGTGCATCTGTGTTCATAAGAGACACTGGTCTGTACTTTCCTCTTTTAAAATTGGATTTAAGCATTTTGTATAAAGAAAAACAATGGGAAGTCAAAGATGACCCAGAGGTTTCTTGGCTACAATACTGGTATGTGGAGCAACGGAGAATCCTGGAGAAACAACAGATTTACAAGGACAGGGGAGGAGGGATTGGCACTGAAAGCACTGATTCATTATTGAGAAATTTGAGCTCACAAAGATTGTGGGCCATCCTGATAAAGATTTATAGTTGGCAATTGAGAAAACATAACTAAAGCTTTTTTAAGGAGTAAGGATCAGAAATACAGATAATGATAATATCTACCATTTAGTGAGTATCTATTATGTGTTTGAGAATTGCCAGCCTAACCGTAGTAGCTGAAGTCACAGAAATGTGTAGTTCTTCCTAGTGAAAAAGTGGAAATTAAGAAGGGGGCCAAGAACAGAACCTTAAAGAACCAAAATTTAAAGACCTGGCAGCAAAGAAACAGCTAATAGAAACTGACATGCATTAAAAGATGAGGGTGAAGAAGAAATTGTATCACGAAAATCAAACTAGAACATGGTGTCAAAAAAGACGGGGCTAATTCTCTAATGTTTAAAGTAATTCAAATTCTCTTCTATGCTCAGCCAATGAACGTGTCTATCACTGTAATTATTAATTACCCATTCATTTTAGTCAGAGAATAACTGAGAGTATTAGTACTAGTATATTAGTATATTATACTAAACTAGTATGGATAAGGAGTTCCCATAAAATAAAAATTATGGTAACAATGTATAAATATCTTTTTAGCTAACGTAAGTCTCAAACCTGGCATCCTAAATTAAACCAGGTTCTGTTTCAGCTGTGAAAAGACTAAGATCTTAAAAAAAAAAACCTCTAAATTTGTTATTACCTTCTTAAAACCATACCAGGACAAAACAAAACCCTTGATAACAAGCAATTAGGCATTTTAAAACATTTACTTTTAAAATCAGAATAACACACTGCATTTACTCACATATATTCCTGTTTGTTACCAGATATTTTCATCAAACAGACATCTTTAAGCATCTTCATCAGCTTTTATCAAACCTTCAAGTGGCTCCTGCTGCTGTTGACAATCACAGCAGCCTGTTGGGGGTAAAGTATGGGGAGAGAAAAATAATCATATATTCCTTAAAATTCAGAAATAATAAAACACTTGAGTGGGTAAAATGTGCATGTGTATGGTATCAATGAAGGCCAAATAGTGATATAATTTCTACACATGCTCTAAAATGAAGAATAATGTAAGCACATCACATATTTATTAACTATTAGTTAATCAAATTATATATTATTTAAAACTATCCAATTCTAGATTTTATGGAATAGCTATTTAAATGATAAAAATAATCCTTAAAAATTATGACATGTTTAAACACACATGATCATTTAAAAACATAGTTAAGCATTTAATACGGTAAAGAATTTCATAAAATCAGAAGTGTTATTGACCCAATGTAAATATTCTGAAGGTAGAAAGAGAACAAAATGATTTAATTATGTGTATAAATGTCTTTCTCCCCACTCCCCCAAAACCCCTCTCAATTCAACAAATAGCTTCTGAGTGGGTCCTGTTTGAAGTTTATAATGGATTCAAAGACGTATTACATGGTCCTTTGTTTCAAGCAATACATCTTGTGTAGGGGATGCTGATATGTACATCTATGTAGTAGGGGAAGCAATGGGAGAAGGGATAGTGAGTGTACTGAAGGCTTCAGAGAGGAAATAGTAGGTGATCATTTTAGATACTGAGGTAGAATTTAACCAGTACAAATAAAGATGAACAGGTGGTGGTGGTAGGAAGAAAGTTAGGTGGAGGGAACAGAATAAACTGCATAGAAAAGCAGCCAAATATAGAGCATCTCCAGGAAAATAAGTAGAGCAATGCATTTCCAAGGAGGTAAGGCACAGGTATGCAGTGAAAGGTAAATGTGAGAAAAATGGGCTGGAGTCAGATTGAGAGGGTCTTGGATATAGCATTGAAGGTTTTAATTGTTAGTATGTGTGTATATAGGAGAAATTGAAGGTGAGAATATACCCAGAATTGCCTAATGGAAGATGACTGTGCTTCTCTGTGAAGAATGGATTTCAGGGTGAGATAGTCCAGACATATAAGAAGTCTATATTACACTTTAAGGTCTGAACAATTTTTTCCCCTATCTTGAAATACGAGAAAGTAAACCCAGACAAAAAGAAATCCTAATGAAAGTTTTAAAATTCTATTTTTTTTTACAACATGTCATCAATATAATGGCTCCCTTTAAGTATACACAACTTAAGATTCTAGAGTTCAATAACCTCTTTTCTTTTGGCGCCGGGGGAGGCGGGGCGAGGAGATGGAGTCTGGCTCTGTCGCCCAGGCTGGAGTGCAGTGTGGCGCAATCTCGGGTCACTGCAACGTTCCCCTCCCGGGTTCAAGCAATTCTCCTGCCTCAGCCTCCTGAGTAGCTGGGACTACAGGTGCCTGCTGTTATGCCTGGCTAATTTTTTGTATTTTAGTAGAGACGGGGTTTTACTGTGTTGCCGGGGCTGGTCTTGAACTCTTGAGCTCAGGCAATCAGCCAGCCTGGGCCTTCCAGAGTATTACAGTTATAGGTGTGAGTCACCGCTCACTTCAGCTGTCTCACTTCAGCTTTTAGGAAAATGGGATTTCAAAGAAGTGAAGGGACTTGATCCTAGTTACACTCTTCTGTCAGAAGTAGAACCCAAAATAGGATAAAGATCTTTAGATTCTGAGTTCAGTCTTTTTTCCACATAACCTAGCATTCAATAATAATATGTATTTTGCTTGATAGTCATCTTTAAAGAGTCTCAGTTTAATTGGAAAGAAAATAATTACTTATTTTCCTTTCCAAAGAAATTGTTTGAACCATCAAGTATTAAAATTAAGCATTTTTTTCTAGGAAAGTCCTGAAGGAATTTTTCATTAATAGAAAAAATACATGTAATTATAACAACTGTAAATAAATGTGCTTGAAAATTTAAAGATGACTGGATAACACATTCTTTTATATCTTCCTGAATTTTTCTTTTTTTATTAGCAAAGTGAAATACTAGACTCATGATAGTCACAGATTCTTAAAATCATAAAGATAAAATTAACCGATTCATGTTATATGTAGCTATAATCATTTATTTATTTATTTTTTTGAGACAGAGTCTCACTGTGTCACCAGGCGCCAGGCTGAAGTGCAGTGGCGTGATCTTGGCTCACTGCAACCTCCACCTCCCCGGTTCAAGGAATTCTTCTGCCTCAGTCTCCCGAGTTGCTGGGACTGTAGGCACACCCAGCTAATTTTTGTATTTTTTACTAGAGACGGGGTTTCACCATGGTCTCGATCTCTTGACTTCGTGATCTGCCCGCCTTGGCCTCCCAAAGTGCTGGGATTACAGGCGTGAGCCACCCTGCTGCTAAAGAGGGCAGAGATTTACATAAAAATAGATGTACACCTACCCACTAGTGGCTTACAATCAAATAGAATTTGGGGTACTTGAAAAAGACATGTTAATCCTTATTAAAAGCAAACTTAAGAAATGTTATCCCTTTAATTATAGATATAAATTAATTGATATAAATTAATTACATATGAATTTATATCATAATTATATATTACATAAATATAGTCTATAATTCACTATACATATAAAATTCATACTAATTCATTTATACATATAAAAAACTGTACATAATTAAAAATAAGTCTATGCATTTGCAATAAGAACAAATCATTTGAGAAGAGAAAAAATGTGAAAGCAAAACAAAAGAAAATGTCAAGTATTATCAATACTGAACTGAAAAGAAATAGAGAAATACCACATAGAGTAGTACTATAATAAGAAAGTGAGTTTAGAATTCTTAAGTCTGTGAGTATGGACACAAAAATTATTGAAATTTTTAATCCTTTTTATTTACTGCGGATTATTTTGGGAAACAAGATGATTCTAAGTTGGCAAAAATAAGCAATGTTCCAACCTAATCAGTAGATATGATTTCACCAGAAAATTATGAATGTGATTGGGTAAGTGTTGGGTATACCAGATTTCGTTAGATTATAGAAGGTCTTAATGTTCAAGCCAAAGCATGGTGACTCTATTCTAAAATGTATGCTAGAGGCAATTCAGATTCATTTAAAATGTATGAGACAGAAAAATGCCATAAAGAAAAATCTGTTTTTGGAAGACTCACAAGCATTTGACTGGGTTGTGGTTGTGACATAAGACCCTTCCTTGGTACCTCATTATTGAACAATAACTCTCAGTTGTAATAATCATATTAATTAGGAGAACAGTGTTTTTATCCTGACTCTGCTACTAAGTCACTCATGAGGATGAACAACTCTAATTCTTTGAATCTCAGTTTACTAACATGTGAAATGGGAAGGTGAAATCAGATAATCCCAAGGAATCATTTCAGGTTAAAAACTCCTGAAACAGTTATTCATGTTGATCCAGATCTCAGGGAATGATGTCAGTGCGTAAGCAGTGTTTTCATCCCAACTCCCCGACCCCACAAAGAATAAAGCTAAATCAGTTGTTCACAGTCCAGTTTAGATGTAATTATTTCGATCGAGTCTTTACTTAATTTTAAAAATTACAAAACATAAGAAACCAAAATTTTCCCAGAGTGATTCAATGCAGAACACTTGGGAAGTTAAGCACATATATACATATATATATATATATATATATATATATATATATATATATATTTAACAACTCAATTACATAGTGACAAATTCAATGAAAAACCACCTACAGATTTTAAGAGATTAAACTTCACATTCTCTGCAACTAGAAAAACAAGCTACTGTATATCAGCACATCACATTCAAATATATTTTAAAGTATACTTCCCCCTCTTAAAATGGCAGTGAGTATACATTAGTGCAACCACAAAGCACTTGTAAACTTTTTTCTGTTCAACATCATCCATGTCCATCAGAACAGATGCTGTTTGGCTGGCTCCAAGGTCTTTCTTGGACCTGAGCTTTTCATGTTTTTCTATTTTAACAGTTACAGCCTTTATCCATAACCGCAGCCATCCATCCAGAAATGCCCACTGTCCGAGGTTGGGAGAGCCGGTAATATGTAGCTGAATTTGAAGAACTCTTTCACCTTTCTAAAATAAGAACATGGATTTCATTCAAAGATTGGAGATATAACTATATGCCATAATCAGATTTTTACTTGTCACTTTTTAGGCAAGAAGCTTTACTAAACTGATTAAGAGTCCGGCCACCGGCAGTTTTAGTGTGATCTGTGAGCATTTTCTCTGCCTCTCTAGAGCCCCTAGTGTCAGGTAAGGGAGATAAGAAAGGATGCCTGTCAGAGTTGGCTGACTTCATATCTGTCTGCCTTGCTTTTAAAATACCACTGAAAGACTGATGGCTAACAAAAGGTGCTTTTTAAAAGGACCTAGACAGCTGAGTTTTAATCAAATAAGTTGTAGTTCTTAATATATTATGATTCTTGAGAGCTACCAACATATCTAGCTTGTAACAGACCATGTAACAAGGCAAATGCTCTTTTTTCATCAAGATTCAGGGTGTGGCTGTCAGAGGAAGTCATTAGCATGTGCAGTGGAGTGCTAACCAATTAACATGGATCTAATGAGAGGGCACTGACAGAAAGCAGCCTCTTTTCTTGAAATTCAAACATCATCTCAACTTCATTATTTTTTCATCTTTCTGACAAGAAAAAGTACAACTTCCTTCAACACTAGGGAAACTCAAAATGTTTATTCATTAATTTCCATTCACCTCCCTTTAATTTACAATATGTACACTTTAACAATGACAGAAAAGTGAACTATCAAACTTCAATTATAAATACTGACATAACAGGTTAAATGTATTTCTTAAGCACTACATATGTATTCTTCCACATTCCTATCGTCTACTTCAGATCTGAAGATGTTGGCTCCCTCCTGGTACTCCTCCTCTAAGCAGACTCTTCAGCATAGAATAGCAACTCAAAGGCCAAACCTTCTTGCCCAAGGTGAAAGTGGTCAGGCTTCGATTCTTCTTTAGAAAATGCTGTGCTGGGTCTCATTGGATGGCCTTGTGAGATCCGACCAGATCACTTTTGGACAAAAAGAGGAGTCAAAGAGAACTTGGGTTTCCAGAAAAAATAAAGTGCTGCCCCCTATAAATCAGTCTCTGTGGAATAGGTGTCTTCCTAAAGAGGTAGAAATAATAGGGGGTATGTGTTGCAGATGCCCATATTTCAATAATACTGAACACTGTATCTTTAAGGGCTGCATCTTTAGGGGTTTAAAATGGACTGACTCCACTCATCTCTCTGATTTTTTCATAAGTAAGCCAGAACACCATTGACCAAGGGGTCTGAAAGATTAACCAAAGAAGTTAGTGCATATTTCAAAGCAATTATAAATATTCTACATATATGCATACATATCTTTGAATGACAAAGTCATTTTGCATCCACTTAGGCTGAAAACAAATATTTTGGTATTTCACCTTTGTAAAGGACTTTATAATTTACAAAACATTTTTATGTCTTATTTATCACAGAATTCTCTAAACAATATCTTATAATAGAAAGGAAAGATATTAATATCCCTGTTTTTCAGATGAGACCACTGAGGCTTAGCAGTCAAATGCCTATTAGCATGTTGTAGAGCTAGACCAAAGGCTTCTGTTTTCCATTCTCAGAATTCTTTTTACTGAACCATTACTGGCTAAAGGGCTGAGACTCAAGATGCCTGAATTCTAGGCAGGCTTCCCTATATCTAGTTTGTATATGGAGCATGATGATAAGTCACTTAAGAACTTTAAAGTGAGGAAGGTGAAAGATTATCCTTGGAGATTTAAGTCATAAAAGCAACACCTGATGTCTCACAACGTTTATATCAAAATTCACATTAAATAGAGAAAAGTGCTTCCAGCTCAGAAATGCTCGTCTTTAACTTGAATGAAGGTATAACTACATCTAAAGGAATTATAAAAGAATAAGGGTTAGAAAAAGACATAAATGCTAAAGGTGTAAACAGTAAAGACACAGAGAGAAATCACAGGGTAAACACTGGAACAGAGAAAGAGTTCCTTGGATTTAATAATTCCTGTCCTGTTCAGTTCTAATAAAAATTGAACAGAGAGGAACTCTATCATTCTGCAGTAGAGAAATAAGCTTAAGCAACTAGAAAATAAAATGTATTTGGTTTTGTTTGTAAAGCAGTATTTATCTCATATTTGTTTGGAAATACTGAGCATGTTATATTAGTAAACTGGGAATTCACTAAATAGTGGATTTAGGAGACGATATCTTGGTTAAAGGTATGATGACATAGATGAAATATGGAATATAAAGCTATGATGATACAATATTCTTGTGACAATAAAAAGGAAGTAAGCCAGTATAACTGGAGTTGGATGAAGAAGGTAGAGGTCTTAGTTAAGAATCTCTATGCAATCATTCTTAATTGCTGTGGTAATCAATCTTCTTCTTCATGTTAATGACATTATAGCAACAAAATCCATAGGCAAATGAAATAAATACTAATCAGGGACTGAGAAAAGCAAGATCATAGTACCTCTATCCAGTAGAAAGCATCAGGATAGAGTTTAGCTGGTTTTGAATAGAGTTAAAGAGTGGGTGATCATATAGCCAAAGAATGTGGGTGGTATATAAATGGGATTTACCAAGCCTCTGTACAGGAGTAGCACATGTGGGCACTATGTTTGCTTGCTGATTTTCTCACTGATACAGCTATGAGCATTGCAAATAATCCAAGTGTATATGAACCCATGCTGTTTCTTTTGGTCTATCTTTTGCCATAAGGCTGGAGAAAAAGCAGAAGCAGAGTCCCTTTTCATGCCTCCTTACTGTGGAGTGGAACACATAAGAGCTCTCTTGGGTTAAGTGTTTAAGCTCTTCCTGTTCTGATTATGTGTTAAGTAATCTTCTGATTATTACTTGAGTACCCATATAACTTGAATTTAGGAGAAAACACATTGGCCAGAGGACTTGAACATCTAGATCACTTGCCAAATGCATTGTGCAATGTGAATGAGCCAAATATTGTGGCCTGATCATCAGTGTCAATGAGATCAGCTGAGGCAAATCTGTGTTTTCAAGGCCAATTTACATGGAAGTGCTCATGTGTTAGGTTTCTATGCTCAGGGTCATGCGCTGTGGCAAATAAACAAGGCAATGACTCCCTGGTGATCACTGGTGGTTAGCCAGCCTTTCTTTATATACTCCTCCACTGCTAGGAATGTCTCTTCACTTTTAAAATTTCTGTAGCTAGCTGCAGAATGTTGAGCATGTCAGTACATTGTATTAGTAAGGAGCATAGGGTTTTGAGTGCAACAGACCTGAGGTCAATTCCCAGCTCTGCGACATACTCGTTACATGAACTTGGGCAAGCTTCTTATACTTTGAGCTATGATTTTCTTATCTGAAAAATAAGGATAACACTACTTGTTTTGCTAGGTTCGTATATGGTTTTAAAAAATAATGTATGTAGAGCTTTGCACATATTAAGTACTCTTTTTGTCATTTATACTTCCTCAGTCATATGTATAAAGACGAAGGATTAAACAAAGTGGGCCCATCCTTTGTATTTACATATTCTCCTTGCCCCTCATCCCTTCTGACCCTGATTTTGTGTTTCTGCAGTGGTCTCACTCATCCTCCTAGTTTCCTGCATTAGAAACAGAAATCCCATTTGCTTTTTTCTGTCCCTTATCTTCCCCATATAATCAGTTACTAAGTCCTGTGGAGTTAACCATAAATGTCCCTAAAATTTATTTCTCTCAATTTCTACAACTATCTAACTGGTTGGACCATTGCCAAAACTTCCTTTCTTATATCCTAGCTTTCAATGTATACTACTGCCAAAGTAATCTTGCTGTCAAACAAATATTAGCACATTGTTCCCGGGTTTAAGCAGGTGTTCCATAGAGTTCATGTAAACCACTAGGCTTGGCCCACAAGGTTCTTCCCAACTTGGTTCCTCAGTACTTCTCTAGCCTTATCTTCTACTACCTCCCCTATGATGACCTACTCTTCAACCAGACTGAATTTTCTGTAGTTCTTCAAACATAACAGGCCTGTACATGACATGATATCTATGCTCATGTTGCACTCTTATATTTCTCTTGACAAACACCTATTGATGCTTCGAAGCCCAGATCAAATATCAGCTCTGTGAAGTCTCTTGCGGCTTCCCAAATATGGTCATAACCATTTCTACTCCAGTATCTGTATTCCCACAGAGTACTGTTCATACCACTGGCATCAACAGGTGAGTTATATGAACAGAGTACTGTTTATATCACTTAATAAGGCTATGTTATCTGGTGTCAGGCTGCCTGGGTTTGATGCCCTGAACCACTCACCTAGCCAAGCCATTTAGACTCTTGATGCTTTTGTTTCCTCCTCTAAAAAAGAGGGATATGATAGTAACCTACTGCACAGATTGTTGGGAGAATTCAATGAGTTAAGCCATAAAAATGATTAATACAGTGTTGGCCATATACCAAGTGATTCAGTAGTATTTATTTAGTAATTTGTATTATTTCTGTAATTTTAACTACTTAAATGTTTAACTTCTAATCTCATATCAAGCTCCTCTAGTGCAAAGACTATGTTATTCCTCAATATTACCAGCACCTGTAACAGTGCCTAGTATATGCAGACCAAATCAAAATTTACCTTTTGAGTAAGAAAGAGTCACAGTTTTGATACAATTTCAAGGTATAATCAAAACTACCAAAAAATAAACTCTGGTATACTTAAACTCAGGTATTGCCAAGGGCTTTGACTATTAATTTCATATTAGTATACAAATGCCTACTATTCCTTTGATGATATCATTTATTACCAACATTTCGATTACCATCTACATGTGGAAAATGCTCAAATCTAAATCTCCACCTGTGTATTCTCTCCTAAGACCTAGACCAATATATTTAGTTTGTCATCTAGACATCTCTGCTCGAATGTCCTATGGGTACCTATGGGTATCTAAAATTTCACGTCTTAAACTGACCTTATTTTACCCCAAAATCTTCTTCCCTGCAAATGATCCTCATTTTAGGAAATTACATCATTATCAGTTGCTCAGAGCAGGAATCTGGGGATGAAGTCTGACTTTTCCTTATCTTCTCTAGCCATTCTCCCGTCCCCATCCAATCAGTCATGTTTCTATTCCCTTTCTACCTCCTAAACATGTTTTTAATCCATTTTCTGTCCCCACTGTCATACGCTTGTCCAAGCCACCATTCTCTCTCTTGTATCACCACTCTCAGCCTTTTCCCAATCCACACGACAGGCAAAACAAATTTTCTAAAAATGCGTATTTCTTCAGACCGGTGCCCATTACTCTTCTGGCTCATATGACCCTTCCCAGTGTGGTGTCTACCTTTCTCTGGTCTCCCCCTTTGCCTCTCTCTATGAGGTCTCTGTGCCTTGACCTGTTTGGTTTCCTTGAACTTGTCCTGCTCTCTGTCCACTCCTACTGTCCCTCTATAGAGAATGTTTCTCCCTGCCCTCTTTACCTGGCTAAGTCCTACCCATTTTGCAAATCTAAATTCAGAAGTCCATTCTCTAGGGAGGTTTTCTTAACTACCAGCCTAGGCTGTACTTATTTGCTATATATTTCTATAGCACTATGCACTCTTCCCATAACATTCATCACTTATAATTTCTTATTCAAAGCTGAGAACTCAGTGCAGGGCTTTGCGTGATATAGGTACTCAATTAAAAATATACATATAATATTACATTATATATAATTGTATTACATTATGTTAATTTTTGATTGCTTGCATTTCTAAACCTGTAACTCACCCATCCTTTCAAATGTTTTAACTTACAAAAAGTATCAGCACTTTGTTTTTATATTTGCTATATTACTTAAACAAATCTATCTAATTCTGTATCTTAGTTCACTGCAATGAAAAATAACATCTCAACCAAATAAAAATGACATAATGCTTTTCTAAAGCAGAGTTTTGTGGTAATAAATATTAATGAGTAATGTAACATTTGCCATCAAGGTAACACATTTTTTTGAAATAGTAAATTTTTTTTTGTAGGAGCAGTCTCTAGTGTAAAATCTGTATATGTGTCCCAAAATACTGTATTAAAATATAACTGAATGGAATACTAAAAATTTTACATTACCGAAAATCTGTTCACTGGCTTTATAACAAGATTATCAACCTATTCATTAATGGATGTAACTTATTTTACCTTACTCTACCACAGAAGGCAAGATAACTGAGGAGAGATGAAAGGAAATAAAAGAAGATTTAAAAAATAAGAAAGGATCTTGATTTGAGGGGCAGGGCCATGCTTCAAGCCAGAAGAGAAAAGTGAAAATGCTTATAGATTAGTAATTTAAGTACAAAGAAAAAAAAACACAAAGGAAATAAACCTAACTTTACCATTCTCAGCCAAGATGGTAAAAAGCCTTTATATAGACTCATGAATCCTTCACCCTGAACAGCCTGAATCAAGCAGTCAGTTGATGATTTGTACAAAAGTCCCCTACAAAGGAAAGAAGATGCTTTTGTTAATTATTTTCTGTCTTAAAAAATATGTACACATAAAATAATACTGTCTAAGGAATCTTATTAAAAATTAAATATTTTCTGCAAGTTTAGAAACAAAAATTTGTGGTTCTACAGATAAAGATAACTTCTTTTGATTGTAAAGAAATCTTCAAGGTTAACTCTTCTGATTCATGCCACCCTTGGTCTTATATTTAGAATTCACTCTAACTGATCTCTTTCAGAGAGAACATACTATTTAATATCAAATCAAATTCTCCATGTTACCTACTTAAGTCATAAGCTTCTGAAGAAAGTGCTCTGTAAATTCTCAGCAGAGTATGCTTTCAAAAAGTCTTTAAAAACAAAAAAGCTATAACAAAAACCTTGTGTCTAAATGATTATTAGCTTGACTCCCCAAATGCATGTCACTTTTTCATCAAAAAGCAGTAATTGCATAAAAACGATGCTCTCAATTTTCTCAAAAAACAAACAGATATATTTCTATCAAAAAATGCAGAAAAGCATCTTTAAAGAACAATGCTTTTACAAACATTCAAGCACATGAATACTGAAGACTTTTTACCTACCTTCCTTGTTTATCTCGTGGTTGATTCATTATTCTGCTTTTGATGACATCTGCTGGTGTTCCCAGAATAGAAGCTACCAGTCCAGAACATAAACTACAAATACAAATAAATGAAATTGAAAGATAATATGTAGTGGTTTCTAGAATTTGGTATTTAGAAAGAATATAATACTAAATATTATAATAACCTAAATATTATAATAATGTTCTTTTAGCTTAATGCCAAATTAATTAAAGAGGTAGAAAAAAACAAAAACAAAAAGAATGTCTGTCAGCAAATAGGGATTGCGCACCTGCTGGTGCCAAGCATTCTTCTAGGCAGTCAACAAGTCAGGTAAGACCCTGCCCTTGAGGAGCTTATACTCCACTTGGGAAAAGGCAGAAGAGAAATAAATAATTTCAAAAGCTGATAAAAGCCGTGAAAAAATGGGGAAATGCGATGGAGCTACTGGGTGACAGGTAGTCAGTAAAAGCTCCTGGGGTGACAGCAGACTTGAGTGGTTAAAAAGGATACATCTATATGAAGACCTGAAGGAAGAATGTTACAAGAAGATAGAAGAATACATGGAAAAGCCCTAAGTCAGTAATACTCTTGGAGTGGTTAAATGCACACGCACACACACACATACACGCATACACTCCTACCTCCAAATATTTGACTTGACACTATTAATATACTTTTAGGGTTGTCTACTTTTAGGGTCATCTAAATAGCATAGGAAGTTTTCGAATTTGGAAACAAGATCAGAAGCTAAATGAAATCACTATAATGTCAAGAACTCTACACATCTATAAAATAACTAATTCTAATGGATAATTTGAAATTGTTGCAAAGAGATCAAGGTAATGCCCCGTCCTGGAACGGGCTTCTTCCTGTCCCTGCCTGTGAAGAAACACAGCCTTTCAAAACCTGTATCTATTTCTACCTCCTTTGTGGATCTTTCCAAGTGGCAATTTTTTTTTCCTTCCTCTGAACCCTGTAGTAACTAGTTGCTTCCTTTTAGCATTTCCTGCAGAGTGTTTTTATATTTGTCTTGTTTTCCCTGTTGGTAAGTTCCCTGGGCAGGAATTGAGTTTACCCCTTTGGTGCCCACTGCAGAGCCCCACCCAGTGCCTTTAACATAAAAGGTGTTTAAGCATATCTGTTGAATTGAGTTGGAGAGTCCGTCATCATAGCCTGTTCCTGGGATGGTCCCATCAGGTGCAAATATTTTGGAAGGTTTAATCTGAACATCCTACAACTTTGCCTGTCTCTTTCCCCATTCTAACTAACAAACTTTAAGAAATTCCTCACTGTAAATGTACTCTTCTCTAAAGGTGATGCCAGTACAATCCCAATCAAATGAGTCTACAGAATTTATGCCAAATGTGGAAAAGTGTTACAGAAAAAAAACTCAGAGTCCAACTAAAACAATCACTTACCTTGATAAACCATGAGTCATGATATTGTCCTCAAGTGGTGTATTCAATACCAAGTAGTGTTTCACTGTATCGTAAGTGGTTAAATCTGGCAATAGAAAAAGAAAGTTTAAATATTTATCAGTCAACAGTGAATATCTTTTGTGTCAATAATATGCTAGGCTTGGGGCAGGAATGTGTACCAGGATGAAAGATACTATTCTTCTTCTCAAGGGAAACAAAACTACAGATAGAGGGAGAGGAAAAGAAGAAACAAAAAGTCAAATGTATCATTTAGACTCCTGAATCTAGCTATGCCTAAAGGCAGCTCAATCCCTGGGCCTTGTGGTATTTGAGTAATTTTTGGTATTTGATAAATACTTTTTTAGCCCAAATTGAATTGAGATCCTGTCACTTATAAACAAAAAGTCCTGACCATTATTCTACATTAAGCCTTTTATACATTTTCAAGACAGGGTCTCTCTCTGTCACCCAGGCTTGAGTGCAGTGGTGCGATCTCGGCTCAGTGCAACCTCCGCCTTCTGGGCTCAAGCAATTCTTGTGCCTCAGCCTCCCAAATAGCTGGGGTTACAGGTGTGCATCCAGCTAATTTTTAAATATTTTTGTAGAGATGGGTTTTTACTATGTTACCCAGGCTAGTCTCAAACTCCTGAGCTCAAGAGATCCGCTCTCCTCAGCCTCCCAAAGTGCTGGGATTACAGACATGAGCCACTACGCCTGGCTCTTTTATACATTTTTCTAATGACAATGAAGAGCTATGGAAGGGTTTTAAACAAGAGAATGACATCACAATGCTGGAGTTATATAAAGTTTACCCACACTAAAGTGTAGGGAAGTAAGCTGTAATGAGACAAGAATGGATAGGTACATTTGATTGCAATGGGGGAAAGAGCCATGGACAAAATGAACAAAAATCCTTGCTCTCTGTTGTGGGATGAGACAATAAAATAAACTACACGGTGTTTCAGATGCACTTGCTCTCGAAGTAATTGCTCTGAAGACAAAGAAGGCAAGGAAAGGGGACAGAGAGTACCAGAGGGTAGGAAGGAATAGTTTCTATTAATTTTAAATAGGGTGATCAGGCAAGACCTCTTGATAAGCAGACATTTGAAGAGAGATCAAAAGAAAGCATGAGAAAACAAACCTGTAGATAGCTAAGAGAAATTGCCCCAGGCAAAAATACAGTATGTTTTCTAACCCTGAGTCAGGAGTCAGCTTGTGGTGCTAGAGGAACGGCCAGAAGACTGGGCCAGCAGCAGCAGAATATGCAAAAAGTAGCAGAGTCTAGATGACGGAGGGCATAGAAGCCAAGGGAGGCTTTTGAGCAGAGGAGTGACTGCCCAAGGTTACTATTTAGAACATAATAGAATTGGTTATTCTATTAAAAGCATACTGTAGGAAAACAAGGCAGATTAGGTAAGAGACTATTGCAGTAATCCCGGTAAGAGATGACTTGAATAAATGAGTTGTGGAGCCCTGGTCAGATTCTGGGTAAATTTTGAAGGTAGAATCAACATAATTAGCCAACAGACTGAATACGGAATGGGAGAAAATCAAAGACAACTGCAAGGTTTTGAGTGTGAACAATTTAAAGGACAGAGGTGCCATTTATAGGGATGGTGAAGATGAAGATAGTTTTAAATTTTTAACAATAAGGTAATAGCAAAGATAATCTTGATAAAATCAGTTTCAAAGGCATAGTGGGGCAAAATGGGAATGCAGTAGATTTGGAAAGACCAGTTATGAGGCCTCTGTAGTGGTCCAGTATGAGGGGATAAATAATACTTGAACAACAGAATGGCTCTAGGGATGGAGAAGTGTATTAGTCTGAGAGATATCTGGAAGATGGGACGACTGGATTTGGTGACTGCTTGGATATAAGAAATGGAACAATTGAAAGAGAAAAGCCAAAAATCATGGCTAGGTTTCTGCTTGTACAGCTGAAAGGGTGGTGATATATTTTTGAGATTATGAAGAATATAGAAAGAATTGGTATGATAAAGGAGTTTGGTTTGGACACATTCAGAGTAATGTGCTTGAGATATCCAAATGAAGATACTGAGTAAAAGCTGGAACTTGGAAGAGAAATCTTGGCTGCAATAGATTTTTGAACCAATGAATGAAGAAACTACAAACATAAAGATTTTCTGAAAATCAAAAATCCACATATATTATACAATAGACATAGACAGACTCAATTAGCAAAATTGAAAACAGATTTACTTCCTTTGATGTTTAAGTGCTATGTTACTGGAACCTTCAAAAATGCTATTATATATTTCTTAGAATCATATAATTGGTCTTAGGATTATTTTACTGATTAATTTATTCTTCAAATGTTTATTGACTACTATGAGGGTCTGGGAAAATAAAGATGAATAAAACACAGTCCTTGCCTTCAAAAAGCTTATAATATGGTGGAAGATACAGACATATAGTAGCAGGCAGTGAAAAGAGACACAAGCAATAATAGCTATAGAAACACACAAAAGGGCATATAATACAACATGGCAGGGGGAAGGGATTGTGGTAGGTTTGCAATCCCTTCTTGGTGAAGAAGACACCTTAGCTGAGTCTTAAAGGACTTCTAGAAGAAAACTAAGTAAGAGAAGAGGGAGGAGGACATAATATATAGAGGTGAAGAATAGTTTAGTATGTGCAGGCAGTGGAATCTTTCAGCTCATTAGTGTACCACTCTTTGCAAGAGAATCAATGACTTGCTTAGTTCTCTGAAGGCACAGGCCAGATGTTGCAGATCTTCTATGTCACATTCAAAAATTTCCACTTTATTTTGGGGGTTGTTAGAAGCCAGAGATAAGTTTTAAGGACACCAATAATGTGCTTATATCTGTGTTGCAGATAAATCACTCTGGATACAGGTACACATTTGAGGATGGAGGAGGAGGCGAGTTAGATGGCTGTGGCAGTGGTCCAGCTGAGAGGTTTTGAACACTGGTGGTGTAGAAATGGTCATTTTAAGGATACTAAAGTAGTAGGTATTGGAGGGGGAAAACTTTTAAGAAATATTTGGGAGACAGAAGAAACTGGTAAGTAAATATAACAAGTATTGGGTAGGGATGAGTTAAGAGAACATTCAGGTTTCCATCCTGGGGTGTCAGACTGTATAAAAATGGATTATTTAGGAATAGGAGCAGGATTACCAGGGGAAAGATTTGGACAGTCTAGATATAATAACTCTGAGACAGTTGCATATATCAGTTTTAATCCTAAAGGAAGGTCTGGACTGGAGAGGAGACCTTAGAAATAGTTTGGCTTTGTCTCCTTATTGTCACAGTTTGCCTATTTTAGTAAATTCTTCCCATACATCACTGTAGAATAAAGCAAAAATGTTCCGTGGAAAATACTCAGTTATGACCTAGAGCATCTATAAAGCTGGTCAACAATATATGGTCCCCAATATATTATAAATAAAAATAAATATATATTTTCACTTCCCTGATTTAAGTGCTTATAACTATTAAGGCAATTAGGACTTTTCAGAATTCAATAAAGTTTCCATTACCTCCCATATTCACCAGCGCTGCTCTTTGTATATTGGGTACCCAGCCTGCCCAAAGCCCACGTATTCCTCCTTCAGCTAAAATTTTTGCAAATGCATGATGTACACCACGAAATCTAAGGAGAATAATAATGAAATGTGAAAACTCCATGTATTCCTGTGTATGGAATGCAATTGGATAAGCTTCACTTATAGCTCTTATATTCTGGAGTAAATAACATCCAAATATAATTTATCCAGAAATATTAGAAATTGAAGTACATCTACATAAGTCTAATTTCCAGATAAACATAATAATCCTTTAGAAAAAAGGCCAACATTTGATTTAAACTTTTTTTTTAAGAAAAAGAGAGAAAAGAAGAAAGAGTGAAAGAAAGAAGAAAAAAAAAGTATGTAAGAGAGAAAGAAAGAGGAAGAGAAAGAGGGAGAGAGAACGGGATTCTTGTTCTATTGCCCAGGCTAGAATGCAGTCTAAAAATGGTTATTAAAAACCTCTTTTATGCCAATCATTGTGCTTAACAATGGAGACAGGAAGGAATAAGGGATGAAAATACAAACAAGCAGCCAACCAATATTTTATTTAAACCTGTGAAATGCTATGCAATTGCTGAGTGATTTACTTCCAATTATGTGGTCACTTTTAAAATAGGTGTAATGTGAAGCTGAGAAAAATGTATGTTTTGTAGATTTGGGGTGGAGAGTTCTGTAAATATTTGTTAAGTTTACTTGTTCCAGGTCTGAGTTCAAGTCCTGGATATCCTTGTTAATTTTCTATCTCGTTGATCTGTCTAATATTGACTGTATAATGTTAAAGTCTCCCACTGTTATTGTGCGGGAGTCTAAGTCTCTTTGTAAGTCATTAAGAACCTGCCTTATGTATCTGGGTGTTCCTGTATTGGGTGCATATATATTTAGGATTGTTAGCTCTTCTTGTTGCATCGATCCTTTCACCACCATGTAATGTCCCTCTTTGTTTCTTACGGTGTTTGTTGCTTTAAAGTCTGTTTTATCAGAGATGAAAATTGCAGCTTCTGTTTTTTTTTTTTTCCTCTCTCCATTTGGTTGGTATGTCTTCCTCCATCCCTCTGTTTTGAGTCTTTGTGTATCCTTGCATGTGAGATGGCTCCAGATACAGCATATCGATGGATTTTAGCTTTTTATCCAATTTGCCTGTCTGTGTCTTTTGACTGGGACATTTAGTCCGTTTAAATTTAGGATTAATATTGATATATGTGAGTCTGATACTGCCATTTAATGCTAGCTGGCTGTTTTACCCATTAGTTGATGTAGATTCTTCATTATGGTGATGCTCTTTACCTTTTGATATGTTTTTGGAATGACTGATACCGGTTGTTCCTTTCAATGTGTAGTGCTTCTTTCAGAAG
>CAUYLG010034707.1:0-17790 GCA_963573385.1 Cacajao melanocephalus | reverse complement strand
ACTTATAGGGTCTAGTACCACCTGTACTTCTCCTAAGGATGATTAAGGACATGAACATGGAGGGCAACAAACATATGGAAAAATGCTCATCATCACTGGTCATTAGAGAAATGCAAATCAAAACCATATTGAGATACCATCACACGCCAGTTAGAATGGGATCATTAAAAAATCTGGAGACAACAGATGCTGGAAAGGATGTGGAGAAATAGGAACACTTTTACACTGTTGTTGGGAGTGTAACTTAGTTCAACCATTGTGGAAGACAGTGTGGCAATTCCTCAAGGACCTAGAAATTGAAATTCCATTAGACCCAGCAATCCCATTACTGAGTATATATCCAAAGGATTATAAATCATTCTATTATAAAGACATATGCACATGTATGTTCATAGCGGTACTGTTTACAATAGCAAAGACCTGGAACCAACTCAAACGTCCATTGATGATAGACTTGTCAAGGAAAATGTAGTACATATACACCATAGAATACTATGCAGCCATAAAAAAAGATGAGATCGTGTCCTTTGTAGGGACATGGATGAACCTGGAAACCATCATTTTTAGCAAACTGACACAAGAACAGAAAATCAAACACCACATTCTCTCACTCATAGGCGGGTGTTGAACAATGAGAACACATGGACACAGGGAGGGACACATCACACACCAGGGTCTGTGGGGGGGAACTAGGGGAGGGACAATGAAGGGTGGGGAGTTAGGGAGGGATAACATGGGGAGAAATGCCAGATATAGGTGACAGGGGGATGGAGGCAGCAAACCACACTGCCATGTATGTACCTATGCAACAATCCTGTATATTCTGCACATGTACCCCAGAACCTAAAGAGCAATATATATATATATATATATACATATATATATATATATATATATATATACACATAAAGAACATGAACATGAGGTGGGTCAGCCAGAGATCAATCAAAGAAACAATCCCTGGTAATGAGCTAAATAATTTACTATAGGAAGTTGACCTTATGTAGTTACCATGCTTAATTCAACTGTTTGTTCTGTGTTTGATGCTGAGCCTGAAGTTATAGAGCAGGGAGTCATGAAGGAAAGATGGATGCCAAGTAGTGGAGTGCAGAACACTGGAGACTTTAAGGAATAAGCTGGATCCTGCATCTGTCTAGGAGAACCCACATTTATCTCTCCCTGTGTCCAAGCCTCCTACTTCACTGCTGGTTGACTTACAGGAGGAGTGGATGCCCTTCCCACCAATCTTCATTTGCTTCTAGCTCAGGGTCTGGAGAAACTAAAAAAAAAAAGTTACAATGAGAGCAGAAGAAGCTGTGGGCTTAGCTACTGCCCATATCAACGAATGAACCAGTGCATCCACACAAACATGAGTGGGCTACATCAGGTATCAACTGACATAGACTAATATGGTTTGGCTGTGTCCCCACTCAAATCTGATCTTGAATTATAGCTCCCATAATTCCCACGTGTCATGGGACGGACCTAGTGGGAGATAATTAAGTCATGGGAGTGGGTCTTTCCCATGCTGTTCTAGTGATGAGACCTGATGGTTTAATAAAGGGGAGTTCCCCTACACAAGCTCTCTTGCCTTCCACCATGTAAGATGTGACTTTGCTCCTCATTCACCTTCAGCCATGATTGTGAGGCCTCCCCAGCCATGTGGAACTGCAAGTTAATTAAAACTCTTTCATTTATAAATTACCTACTGTTGTATAGAATGTAA
This sequence comes from Cacajao melanocephalus, assembly GCA_963573385.1. Classification (NCBI taxonomy): domain Eukaryota; kingdom Metazoa; phylum Chordata; class Mammalia; order Primates; family Pitheciidae; genus Cacajao; species Cacajao melanocephalus. The sequence goes on along the minus strand of CAUYLG010034707.1, from coordinate 16,064 downwards.
ATTAGTCTTTTGTCTTTATTATAAAAGTCGTTCTAACTGGAGTGAGGCAATATCTCACTGTGGTTTTAGTTAAAGTAATATTCCGTTATAAAAAAGAATGGCATCCTGTCATTTGTCACAACATGAATGAACCTGGAGGACATTATGCCTATAATAAGTCAAGTGCAAAAAGACAAATACTGCAAGATTTTACTCATATATACAATCTAAAAAAATTCATAAAGGAAATTGATACATCTTTATTAACAGTGAGAGAACAGACTAATACATAGACCTTCAAGAGTAAACATGGATTCTCCTTCACTTTAGCCTTCTATGTCTCATGCATGTCACAGTCAGAGCTATAGTCAGAGCTAACCAAAATATATTCAGGGAAGGGAATAGTCAGAGCTAACCGAAAATATACAGGGAAGGGAATTCTGGAAGATGTAATTCAGCTTAGCCAAGTTGACCGTGCATTACAAAGTCACTACAATAGGTTTCGGGCAAATATAGTAAAGGGTATGAGAAAACATTCATCTTAAACCTACCTCCACTGCAGAATTCTGTGGTGGAGATTATAATTTGCAGAGAAAAGACTGGCATGAGTCTAGCATAAAATTGCCACATTAAAGAGATGCTTAGGTAAATTTTCAATAAGCCTATCACAAAAGGTGTGTTTTATGGCAAATGGCAGTTTTAGGGTTTAAACCTTTCAAGGCAGTGAAAACTGACAGTGGTTCTTCTGAACAAAACAAGTTCTGATAGCTCAAAATGTTACAAATACAGATATTTATTTGGTTATACTAGTTTCATTTTCTTTTGATATATAGCCAGTAGTGGGATTGTTGGATCATATGATAGTTCTATTTTTATATCTTTGAGGAACCTCCATATTGTTTTCCATAATAACTGTACTAATTTATATTCCTTCCAACAGTGTGTGAGGGTTCCCTTTTTTCCACATCCTCACCAACACTTGTTATCTTTTGTCTTTATTTAAAAAGTCATTCTAACTGGAGTGAGACAGTATCTACTATGGTTTTGGAAGGGGAAAACACACACTGGGGTCTGTCAGGGGTGGGGGTTTGGGGGTGGGAGAGCTAATGCATGGACAAATAGCTAATGTATGTGGGGCTTACTACCTAGATGATGGGTCGATAGGTGCAGCAGACCAGTACAGCATACATTTACCTATGTAACAAACCTGCACGTTCTGCACGTGTATCCCTGAACCTAAAATAAAATAAATTTTTTAAAAAAGAAAATAGATTTATTAACTTATAAAGAGATTAAAGAGCTTGAAACACTCTACTCTCACTGTGATTTTGATTAAAATGTTACTCAACTATAAAAAAGTAAAAAAAAAAATCTCACTGCGATTTTGATTAAAATACTATTCAACTATAAAAAGGAATGACATCCTGTCATTTGCCACAACATGGATGAACTTGGAGGACATTTATGCCCTTGATAAGCCAAGTACAGAAAGACAAAGACTGCAAGATCTCACTCACATGTGAAATCTAAAAAAATTAATCTCATAGGAGTAGAGAGTAAAATAGTGGTTACAGAGTCTCGGGAGAGAAATGGTATAGCAACTAGGGAGAGGTTGGTCAATAGATACAAAGCTACAGTTAGATAGGAGGAATAACTTCTGGTGCTCTATTGCACAGTAGGGTAACTATAGTTATCAATAATGTATATTTCACAATAGCTAGAAGAGAAGATTTTGAAAATAAATATTTGAGGTGATGGATATGCTAATTATTTTATTTGGTCAATATACAATGCATACATGTATCAAAACATTACATCATACCTGACAAATATGTATAATTATGTGTCCATTAAAAAGATAATGAAACTTTTAAAAATACCGTTACACTCATATTCCCTTCTTTGCTGTTTCCCAAAATTTATGTGCCACTTGTAAAGTAGTCATGACTCTGGATTTGGACTCTGGTGGCAATTCACAAAATAGTGGAAATATAATGGATCAGCATATCAGAGACCTGCGTTATAATAATACCTTTGTGATTCAGTTTTGGGCTTCATCTTCACGCCCTCTAAATAGTGGCTTGAATAGTCCTTAAGATCTTTTCCAATTATTCTATTATGATTTTGTGCCTTAGCACTTGGTATTCTTGGGGATACCATAAAAATCTTTCAGAATTCCACAATCCTACTTAGAGAATCTTGAAATCAGGAAGTAGGTTAAATATTGGGAATATTTGGTTAGAAAAAGACGGCAACATTTCTCAATCTTACACAGCCAGATGGCAGTGTTGCTTCTTGAAAGATAATCACAGAGGTTTGTAGGTTTGGGTCTTGACCCTTAGTATTTATTTTATTGTTCTACCAAATCCTATCTACCTGCACCTATTTATCCCCAGTCATGTCAATGGAGCAGCAACAAGGCCTGATTCCTTAATTTTTCAAGTATCTTTACTCTTTTTTTTTCCTTGAACACATTTCTGATTCTCTGAAGGAATAATATTTGTCTAAAAGAAAGACTGTATGAGGAAGAATTAAAAAATAATTCCTGGCTGTCCTTTCTGTGAAAAGACTCATTATCAGGGAAGCAATGGTAGTGTCTTTGCAACAGATTCCATGGAAACTGATTTAAAACCTATAGCAGAATAACACAAAAAGCAGTTTAGTCCAATCCATGTGACTGCAGGGTAATTAGTAAAATCCAGATTAATCAGAAACTTGCTAGGCAGCAGGGTGATTTGACTAACAGTCTGGGAAGGTACAAAATAACTGGGTAATGAAGTGGAACCAACTATAATGTGTAAGATTGCTCCTGGGATTGTACTGAAATCCGTTATTTAGACAGATGCTGTATTTTGTAGGCAAGAGATCTTTAAAGATGGAAATATTGTATCTTTTCCATCTGATTCTGCTTTATGCCCCCATGAACCAAGATTGAAGGGCAGCATTAGAGAGGGGAACGTTTTAGGAAAGTCTTTCCAGATCCAGTCTGGTGCTTGTAATCAAAGGTGGAGAATGTATTACCCTAGGCCTTTGTCACACATCATCTTATCTGACTTTCGTAAAAAATAAACCCTGTTTTAAGCAAGAAGATCAGTTGTCAGTTTCACTTTTTCATAAGTGATGAACGTCAAGCTCTAAGATGTGAAATGTTGGATTTAAATGCAGATACTAACAGCATATGAAGAAAACTTTTTTTCCATTAATGATGCCTATGGGAGTTGCCAGGAATCTATACCTAGGCTGCAGCTGCAAAATCCTCTCTTCAGTTTTGTTCAGGCAGAGTCGAAAACTCTATGCACACATTACTGGGCAAATCATCAGCTTCACAGACGACACGAGAACATTTTTGTCGACGTAAAATTCTCAGAGATAAATAAGTGCAAACAACATCCACTCCTTATTAAAAATGAGAGGTTTCACTCTAACAGGAAGAGTTAGCCTTAGGCACGAGGGAAGTAGGTGTCTGCCTATGTGGCAAGATTCAGGAAGCATCCAAATGACTTTTTCTTCTTCCTTGATACAAATTCAAATAAATCGCCTCCCTTCTATTGCCATTCTTCCAGGTGAGAATATGTACACAGGACTAGAGGTAGATGGTGCCATTCTTACAGCACAGCATAGACATGCTAGGTCAAGTAGATGGAGTGGAACATTTGGCAAAAAAAAAAAAAAAAGAGAGAGAGAGAGAGAGAGGACAAAGAGAAAGAAAGCACATCTTCAGGCTTTGAGACTTGAAACATGAGTAGAGTCTAATGCAAATTCTCAATAAGGGATCAACAAAGAGAAAAACATCAATAACAACAACAATAATGAAATTAATTCTTCAGAAACTGCAAAGTGCTATGCTAGGTAGCCTGAAGGAAAAAAAAATGAGAAAAAATTGTCCTTCCCTCAAGGAGTTTGCAGCTTACCTTGAGCTTACCTTACAATTATTTAATAATTATTTAATCATGATAAAATAAAAAAAATTTATAATACCTTGGACCCTACTGAAACAATACATATATTTTCTTATTTTCTAACTGACCCATATATACAATCAGCACATGAAGGTGGGATGCAATAGGTAAGAGTAATGCATTCCCTGAGAATTTAGATATAGGCATACCTTGCTTTATTGTGTTCCACTTGAGAGATAACACATGTGCATATAAAACCACACCTAACTATCAAAGACAGTTTAGTACAAAGGTGAAAAGACTGATCTTGGAGTAGAGATATGCTTCAGCCTAGTAATGCTTTTTGCCTTTTTTCCTTAAGGTTTATTTTATGATTTGGGAAATTTTTTCTGAGGTTGGAATGCAGTATGTTAGAAGAGGGTAGTAAGAGTTGAAAGATTTTTTTTTTTACTTAAAATCAAAACAAAAATAATCTCAATTTTCCAATGTCCTAAACTATAAATTGCATAACACAACCAGCAAGAATTGATTGAATGTCAGTCATGGGTGAGATGTCTTATATTTGTGTAGCACTTAAGAAATCACAAAAACACACATATGTTTCTGTTTTCTCATAATTTCTCATGCATTCTTATAATTTCCCTGAAAGGTAGGTGGGGCAGAGATTACTCTGGCAATTTATGGTTGAGACCCCACACTGTCAAAGTCAAAGACAATTTGACCACCCTGATGCTTAGTAGATGGCTCTGCCATCAAAGGCTCTTGCCCCCGTGGAAATAGAAACATACACAAGTCCTACACATTTAGAGAAACAAACGAAAAAAATGGGATGCAGTAAAATTAAAAAGCACTAGCCTATGAATCAGAAGATTCTGGCTTGTGCCCCAGTGTCACTGTTCACAGTGAGTGAACCTGGAGAAGTTACTTGACTTCTTGGGATCCTATGTTTTCATTTGTAAAACAAGGCAACAATTTACTTCAAGATGTCACAAAGAGGTTCAAATTAAATGTTATAAGTGGATAGGCTTTAGAAACATAAAGTTCTATATAAATGTGTGGCATTAAAAGGCAAAAGAGGACAAGATGTGATTACCCACACCTGTAATCCCAAAACTTTGGGAGGCTGAGGTGGGAGTACCACATGAGCCCAGTAGTTCAAGACCAACCTGGGCAACATGGTGAGACCCTGTCTCTACAAAACATGAAAAAATTAGCTGGGCGTGGTGAAGTGTGCCTGTGGACCCAGCTACTAATGAGTCTGAGGTGGGAGAATCACTTTATCCCAGAAGGCTGAGGCTGCAGTGGGTCATGATAATGCCACTGCACTCTAGCCTTGGTGATAGAGTGAGATCTAGTCTCCAAAAACGAGAAAAAGCACCAAATCATCCAAAAAGGGAAAAAAGAATTTAAAAGCATGAGAATTACTAAATGAAATTGTAATAATGATATATAATAATAACAAATATGCATTGACTGTTTGCTCTTTCCAAGAGCTGTCATAATATACATAATCATAGATATATGATAGCTAATAAATAGCACAGCCACAAATGAACATTATATCACTTTTTTTCATTGTTTTGTGTGATTTCCAGGAGAAAAAAAAGGAAAATGGTAAAATACAGTACTGTGCTTTTTCTACAGCAGTGCCTATTTGGTCATTTAAAATGGGATATGATTGAATATGTTGATTATCATGAAGACATTATTAACCAAAAAATAATATACTAAATATAATCAAATTATAGCCCAATAAAAACAGTTACGTTTTGAAATAGTATTTCTAATAAGAACCATGAGAAGAAGTTGGGAAGATATTTATTACAAAGAGATATTTATGACTAAAAATACATACAGGTAGTTCATTGAATACGTTGGGTTCAGCGGGTTGAAATTATTAAATGAATTCATTTTTTCCACATCAGGGGATTTCAGACCCTTTCCCATATAAGCAGATCACAAGCATTCCTAATAGGCCCAGTGCATGTAAAACGAAGATCCTCCTTCAATTATCTACTGTTTTGATAGCTGTCCCAGTTAACAATTATTTAATAATTATTTAATCATAATTAAGTAAAAAAAATTAATAACATTTTGGACCTTACCAAAACTATACATATATTTTCTTATTCTCTAACTGATTCAAGATGGGGTGAAGTAGGTAAGAGTAATGTGTTTCTTGAGAATGTAGGCACAGACATATCTTGTTTTATTTTGCTTCACTTTATTGCACATCACTCATACTGTGTTTTTTACAAATTGAAGGTTTGTGTTAATCCTGTGTCGAGCAAGGCTATTAGCACCATTTTTCCAGTAGTATGTGCTGACTTCAGGTCGCTGTGTCACATTATGGTAATTTTCTCAATATTTTGAACTTTATTACTATTATCATATTGGTTATGGTTATCTACAATCAGTGATCTTTGATGTTACTATTGAAATTGTCTTGGGGTGCCACAAGCTGCACCCATATAAGGCAGCAAACTTAATCGATCAATGTTGTGTATGCTCTGATTGTTTCCCATGCTCCCATCTTCTTGGGGTTCCCTATTCCCTGAGACACAACAATATTGAAATCGGGTGAACTGATAACCCTACAGTGGTCTCTAAGTGTTCAAGTGAAAAGAAGAGTTGTAGGACTTTCAACTTTAAATCAAAAGCTAAAAATGATTAAGCTTAGTGAGGAAGGCACGTGAAAGCTGAGATGGGCTGAAAGCTAGGCCTCTTGTAGCAAACAGTTTGCCAATTTTTGCGTGCAAAGGAAAAGTTCTTAAAGGAAATCAAAAGTGTTACTCCAGGGAATACACAAATGGTAAGAATGTGAAACACGCTTATTACTGATATGGATAAAGTTTGAGTGGTCTGAATAGATCAAATTAGCCACAACATTCCCTTAAGCCAAAACCTAATCCAGAGCAATGCTCTAACTCTTCAGTTCTATGAAGGCTGAGAGAGGTTAGAAGCTGCAAAAGGAAAGTTTGAAGCTAGCAGAGGCTGATTCATGAGCTTCAAGGAAAGAAGCTATCTCTGTAACATAAAAGTGCAATGTGAAGGAGTGATTGCTGTTATAGAAGCTGCAGCAAGTTATCCAGAGGATCTGGATATAATCTAAGATGACAAAGGTGGTTATACTAAATAACAGATTTTCAATGTAGATGAAACAGCCTTCTTTTGGAGGAAGATACCATCTAGGATTTTCACAGCAACAGAGGAAACTCAATGCTGGGCCTCAAAGAATAAAAGAACAAGTTGACTCTCTTGTTAAGGCCTAATGCAGCTGGTGACTTTGAGCTGAAACCAATGTCCATTTATCATTCTAAAAATTCTAGGGCCTTTAAAAATTATGCTAATTCTATTCTATCTGTGCTCTATAAATGGAATAATAAAGCCTGGATGGAAGCACACCTGTTTATAGCATAGTTTACTAAATATTTTAAGCCTACTGTTAAGACTTACTCTTGAGAAACAAAGATTCCTTTCAAAATAATACTGTTCATTAGCAACACACCCAGTCACTTGTGAGCTCTGATGGAGATGTATAAGGAGATTCATGTTGTTTTAATGCCTGCTAATACAACAACCCTTCTGTAGTTCAGGGATCAAGGAGTAATTTTGACTTTCAAGTCTTATTATTTGTGGAATACATTTTATAAGGCTATAGCTGCTATCATTTCTCTGGTAGATCTGGAAAGAGTAAATTGAAAATCTTCTGGAAATGATTCATCATTTTATATGCCATTGAGAACATTCATAACTCATGAAGAAAGGTCAAAATGTCAACATTAACAGCAGTTGGGAAGAAGTTGATTCCAACTCTCAGGGATGAAGTTGAGAGGTTCAGGACTTCAATGGAGGGTCACTGCAGATGTGGTAGAAATAGCAAGAGAACTAGAATTAAAAGTGATGCCTGAAGATGTGACTGAATTGCTGCAATCTCATGATCAAATTTAAGCAGATGAGGAGTTGCTTCCTATGGATGAGCAAGAAAATGGTTTCTTAAGTTGGTAACTACTCCTGGTGAAGATGCTGTTACAATTATTGAAATAACAACAAAGGGTTTAGAATAGTCCATAAATGTAGTTGATAAAGCAATAGCAGGGTTTGAGAGGATTGACTCCAATTTTGAAAGAAATTTTACTGGGGGTAAAATGCTATGAAACATCACTTCGGTGAAATCTTTGATGAAAAGAAGTGCCAATCAATTCTGTAAACTTCATTGTTGCTTTATTCTAAGAAATTTTAAGAAATTGTCACAGCCACCCCAACCTTCATCAATCACTACCCTCATCAGTTAGCAGTCATCTACATGAAGGCAAGACCCTCCACCGGCAAAAAGATGAAGACTCACAGAAAGTTCAGATGATCGTTAGCATTTTTAGCAATAAAGCATTTTTTAAGCAAGGTATGCATGTTGTTTTTGAGACATAATGCACACTTAATAAACTACAGTATAGTGTAAGCATAATTTTAAAATCCAGTACAGAACCAAAATAAAATGTGTGTGACTCACCTTACTGCAATGTTGACTTTATTGCCGTGGTCTGGAACCAAACTTGCGATATCTTTTAGGTATGCCTGTGTATGAAAGCCTAGATGTTCTGCCTCAATGTGCATCAGTTCAGCAAGTTTTAAGAATTCTTTATAAAACAGGAACACAGTTTATTCTGACTGAGTATTCAAAGCACTAGGAACCATTTCCTGGCAGAGAACAGATCCTGGGGACTCATTGAAACCACTGCCATTGCTGAATTTTACAATCACTTATTTTCTTTGTGGAGTTTTGCTTCTTGTATCTCCCAGGCAGCAGCTCTCATTGCAAAGCAAGTATCTCAGAGACTGAATGAAGTTAACTCTTTTCTGTCATTACACCGTTCTATGCACTTATTCTTTGTGCTTAATTCCTGTCTTCAAAATTGTACATCTCAATGCTCCCAGTTTTCACTCACATACTCACCATGTGCTTGTCTGTAATTATTATGGCTCATTGATTATTGGTATTTACTGGATGCTTTCCTCTTATTTTGCCTAATTTCTATTTTTATTTTTCAATCTTTAGTGCTGTTTGCCTATCTCTGTTTCCATAGTGTTTATTTTGAGCTTATAGCTTATTGGATTTCTATTTTCATATGTCATTCAATTTTTTTCTTTAAAGGCTTCACAGAGTTCTTACACACAGTTTAGACATTTATATCCTTCCAAAAATTTGTTGATATTTGATTAAACATCCAACAGTCTAGATCTGTCATTTAAGTTAATGTTCAGAATTGCATTCAATTCATATGAATAGTCACTTCATATCAGTTCTGGGTTAACATTTATACATTAATACATTATACATTTATGCATTAATGGTCAATATTTCACATGATCACTTAATGAGCTTTAGCTGAAGTGTGCCCACAAAATCTAGCCCTAGTTATCCCTTGAGTAAAGACTCCAGAGTTTTATGTTGCTGTGTCATGATGATTCATTTGAATTAGTCATGTTTTCAGCAATATTTTTCTCCTCTATTATTTCAAATTGTTGGTCAGCCTTTGTCACTGTGACTCATGGATTTTTACAAAACACAGAGAGATAGGATGGCTAAGGTCATTGGCTCTCCCCGCCATTTGTAAAATCTCAATCTATTAAATGATCATTTTATCTGTTCCACAGTTCACACAGGGATAAAGGGAGATAGCTTTTGAAGAGGAGAAGGGAAGAAAAAGAAAGAGATTAAACTTTGGGGTTGAGGTTGGAAAAGGACCACAGGTTGAGGGTCCTGGTGAGAATAAGGACCTGTACATAGTTCAGAGGTCATCCTCCAGGGAGATGACAACCTTCATAGGGATGGCTTGTGATGAGCTCAGGGAATCTGGATAGGGGCTCCCAGACACACCAAGTGAGTCACAAACATGTCTTATAAACAGTAAAACTGCCTGACTTGAGACTCTGAACAAGCCTTAATAAAAGCTGAAGTTGCGTTTCCCATCAGCCTGGTGAGATGAAGCTTGGGTTTAAATTCAGCCTTAATTTTATTCAAGTGAGACAAAAAGTGAATATTTCTTGAATATCTGAGCTTGAAGAGTAAGATTCCTACCTACTACATATGGAAGTTAATCCCAAACTTCTCAGCATTCTCATGTTGCACGTATCTACATCCAGGACTGATTACAATCCCTCTTATACAAGTGGCTTCCAAGACACCAGTGCTTATCTGCATCAAGCCAGCAGGAAGAGGAAAAACATGGAGGATATCAAGTATATGGTCTGTATGTATCAGCTTGAAAATAGAGTATATCACTTTTGTTCATATCTCATTGTCTAGAACTTCATTGTATGTCCAATAGAGCACCCAACTATAAGGTAAGAAGTTGTACTCAGTGATATATCCTATTTATGTGTCCAGGAAGAAGAAGGCCCTAGTTTTTAAACAGATAGACAGTCTCTTTGTTTGAAATTTGTTCTTCTGTCACTATATATTCACTTTTCTTCCTTCATATGGAACACATTCACTTCCCTCCCCAAGCAACTGAAAGTTTATTTGAGTCACTTCATCCAGCTGAACATCCAGGATCTCTGAGTGACATACACTCTTCTCCATATGATCCAGACACACATTAGGTATGCAATGATAAATCAGGGACAGAATAAATATCATAAGAACTTCCATTTAGAATGGAGAAGAATGAAAAACTCCTAGCAGTCATCGATCTGTAGCAATTATGAAATCCTGCTGGGATACAAGACATTTCTTGATTAGACTGAATCTCTATCTGGGAAAAATTCCCTGTCCAGGTCTACTGATTGAATCTCCTATCACTTTTTTTGCAAAAACATACGTCCATCATGCTAGTCTTTACAAAAATGAATGAGAAATTGCAGATATTTAGAGAGCAATTGAAGTGCGGACTTTTTTTATATTTTTATGACTTTTTCCAATTTTTACAGTTCTCTTGTTCACATCTAATTTAGCAGCAATTTATATTTGTGCAACTCACCTTGGGTATTTACAAATATTTAATTTTACTGTAAATAACACTTTATATTTATACTCATTTTATATGGGCAATATTTACTGAAAGTGTAAAATTACAATAACAAAAATAGGCTTAAATAAAATTGTTATTTAACACAGTAGATTCTTGGTAAACATATAACTCAACTAGTCTGAGCTAAGAAAAGTAGGGCATTCTAGGGAGGCATTGTTCAATCTATGCTGGGAGTCAGTTGACATGTTTAATAGAGAGAATGCAGAGTTTCACATAATCAGGAGGGAGTTGATAAGTAGACCTTAACTAAGAGAACTTCTCCTTTACTTTATGGCCTCAGGGATTGTGCTGAGCCTACCTGAAGCCATTGGTTCTCATTATTTTGTATGTATTTTGAAGTGTTTCAGTGTATTGAAGAGATGGGGCTGGATGACCCACAGCAGAATTGAAAAAAAAAAATCATAAGTCTTGCAGGGCCCGAGACTATGAAGGAAACAACCAGGATGCTAAAGCATGGTGGATCCTGGAGACAACCAGGATCAGCACATCATTTAGCAGCAATTTTCCAGGGATTTGGAAAGAGCTCAGGGGAGTCTGCATTTGAGCTACATAATGTCCAGGCTTGCCAAAGATTCCTATGTTTTAAGCATGGCAAAGAAGCAGTAGAGAGTGGCATTAGATCCCTGAGCAACTCAAAGGTCACCACTAAACTCAGGATTTTTGGCCAACACTGGAAGAGGGGATGTCTGAAGAATGATTAGGGTTGAATATTTCACTGACCCTGTAGGTTTAGCACTTTGGTACAGTTTGATTTGATTCAAAGAAATAAACAACTGAATATTTCTTGAACAACTAAATTTCAGGTTGAGATTCATACCTGTTACATAGGTAAGATTATCCTCTAGGTACAAAGATTTGGAAGGGCATATTAAAGAGATACTTTTCCCAGGACAGCAATACATGGTGGGTATCATATTAACAATTTTCAAAATGTTCACTTTGGAGGAAATATGATTGGCAACAAAAATTTTAGGTAAAGGAAGAACAAAAGCTAATGCAAGCACCATCAATGCAGCATTGTATAGGAAAACAAAGCCCAGTCATGTAAATATGATCTTCCCAGCAGTGAGGAGGTGAATTTCTGGTAACATTAAACATTTCAAACATTTTTATTCTTATTGTCTAATTTTATATTCAGCAATTGGCATTCTGATATTTTGGTATATAGTATACCATGTCCACTGGATAAAAATTGGTATGTCAAGCTGGCTTCAGTATGTGATCTGCTTGACAGTCTTATTTCTCGTTATAAATTAGCTTTCCAATTTTACATGATAGGTCTGTGAGCTTTAGATCCCTCCTGGATACAACCACTTCTTTGGTATCGTGGTAATTCAAAACAGTGCAGATTATTTGATTTTCTTCTTATCAAAAGGTGTGTGTGTGTCTCTTCCAGTTGAAACTGGGCAAGATTTTGTCATTGCTTTGACAAAGAGAATGCAGTGGAAGTGATTCTGGTGGCTGATAAAAGGCTTCTGCCTATTTCTCCTGGGTCAATAAATTTTGGATCCCTGAGCACCTAGTAATAAGTCTGGCTACCCTGAGACCGCCAGGATGGAGAGACCATATGGAGAGACTATATGAAGAAGGCCTGAGACTACATGTAGAGAGAGAAATGTCTCCTGCTACTCCAGATGCCACCCACTGTTGCTGCTTTAGCCATTAACCAGTTGCAACCATAGGAGATCCTGAGACAGAACCACCAAACAGAGCTTTCCCCCAATTCCTGAAGCATAGAAACTATAAGAGAAAATAAGTGTATATTATTGGTTGAAGACACTAAGTTTTCAATTAAGGTGTTAGACAGAGATAGATAACAAGAAGATGCACTTGGGAGTTTGTATTTCTGGGCCTACAATAAAGAGGGTCAGAGGCTGGGCACTGGTGAAACTGCCAAATCATTTCCATGGTGCAAGGATTCCTGGTGGACTTCCAATCAGCCCTTTAGCTTCTGCCATTTAGCTGTGCCCTTTTCATTTAAGACTTGACTCCAGCTGGAAATTCCTTATGGACAGTATAATTATCTTCCACTGCTTTTTATCCTGCGTCTACCTAATTTGATATTAGACACTCACAGGACCCACATAATTAATACTAAGTGATCAATGAGAGGTCTCAAGAAAGCAATACCATGTAGTTTTGAAACCAGTGTCCCCAGAGTCCTTGACTTAATCAAAACTGTCAAGGGGAATCACATCACCATCAATCACATAATAGATATTAACAGCTAATATTTATGGAGCAATGGAACACTTGTGTGTCAAACATGGTTCCAAAGTTTTCTGTGCTTCTACACATTTAAACCTTATAATATCTCTATGAAGTAGGATCCATTATTGTCCCCATTTTGCAGATGAGGACACTGAATCACAGAGAGGTAAGATTACCTAATTTTCCCAGGGTTACTCCCGAGTAAGAGGCTGAAGTAGGAATGAAGCTCAAGCTGTCTGGGTCTAAAGCCTATTCTACTATTTATCACAGTTTACAGACTCTGAATAGACTCTTAGCTCTAAAATGAAATTATTGACAATTCTTTTTAAATAGGTAATGTGGTAAAGAATAAAGAACACAAGTTTTGGAGTGTAGGTTTATGTCAGATCTGTCTTTTACTAGCTATGCGAACTAAAACAGGTCACATAACTTCTCTGAATCTTCCTTTTTGTAAAAGTCTGTAAAATGAAGATAACAATACCCACCTTTCAGGATTGCTTTCAGGATTAAATTTGATAAAGCTCCTTACGAGCCTTTCATGATGCCAGCACTGGTAACTATTATTGTTTAATCAACTAACTGGATGGCAGTGAATCTGTAACTTTCTCTAGCCAATAGGGTAAACCACAAGATGGAGTTATAAGCCAAAGGAAAGCATGACTGAAACAGGCTTCAGTTGAGTTGAGATTTGCCCCCAAAATTATTCACTAGTCTACAGTGGAGTCATATCAACCATATATTCAACTTCTGAGAAGTTGGCTTGCCAAAATAACAGAGAGGGAATCAATAATTTCAATGTATAGAAAACTTCAGCTATCGCAAGCCTAGGAGTTAGCATGAAATGGCGAATCTTCTTTCTAAGAGTCTCTGTTTCAAGTAGCTCTGCCTGACTGACCGTTGGGAGCATCTTGCCTCAATAAGTGTGGTTATAGTAAAGCTTTCTTTTTTGTTAAACATAAGCAAGTTGTTTAATCTTGTGCACATCTAATAAAGAGTAATATGTTCCAATATTGGAGGACAAACTAGTGTTGGACTCATTATAGTGACAACAGGAAACGCCATGATGATCTTCAATGGAGGTGTTTTCCCTCAGAAATTTTTAAGGGAAACATTTATTATAGTTGATTTTCATTTTATGGGCTTCTGTTGTGATGCCACCACATTTTTAACATGAATAATTAATTAATTTTTTTTTGTCCCTTGCCTTTCTTGAAGAAACTTCTGTCATAAAGCCCTTGGGCCATGTATTGGAAAGCACATTGGCATTCAAATATCTTCAGGATAAAATACAACGACAAGTAAATCTGTTCCAAGATTGTTAGTTTATATTTTTTCTCATCTCCAAACATTTCAAAGAAATTATCTTTTCACAGTGCTGCAAATTCTCCAATAGTATCAATTTAAATGGGAACAAGTTGTTCTGGCTTTCCATTCAGAGTATAGAAGGTTGACTATATTCCTGATTACCCTGGTGTTTGTTATTTCAAGCAATCTTATCTAAAAGAGAGAAGGGAGTGTTCGTGTTTTCATCATTCAGTTTGTTGATACTTGCAGTTCAGAATCTTTCCAAGGCAATGCTTGTCAGCTCTCTTTGAAATGTCCAAAACAGTTTCAATTGCAGTGTTTGTTTTCTGTGAAGTTAACAAATACATGCAGATTCTTTTATGTACTTAATGTTGATGTATTTGGTGCCTAATCTTGTTATATTATCAAGTGTACCATGGACCAGGTAACAAGGATCTAATATGCTTGAGATACCAATATTCACTTTATGGCTTATTTTTCTGAGTTATGTAATTACATAATGAAGATTCTTTAGTTTTAAGCAACAGAAATAATCTCATTTTGCTGAGGTTAAGCAGAATTTATGTGGAAAACTAGCAGGAGCTAATACAGGCTAGGGTTTTGATATGGGCCAGACTCAAGACTGTCTTCCACACACTAGTGTCTGTTGGAGGAGGGCAAGGGAGGGACAGCAGGGAGTTAGGGAGGTTGGGAGGGACAACATGGGGAGAAATGCCAGATGTAGGTGACGGGGGGATGGAGGCAGCAAACCACATTGCCATGTGTGTACCTATGCAACAGTCCTGCATTATCTGCACATGTACCCCAGAACCTAAAGTACAATAAAAAAAAAAAAAAAGACTGTCTTCCAGGCTGGAAAACAGGAATTTTAGCAGTTGGGGCAGTCAGAACATCCCTCCTTTTCATCTTCCACCCCAAAAGAGAATAAAATTTCCATCATTGTTAGTCTTTACTCCTCTGCCTGAGATTTACACTGTTTCAAACTGGGTCAGGTGCTCACCCATTCACAGCTCACCAGACTGTATTCAGCGTGGAAGAGGTAATTCCTCCAAAAATTGTTGAGTGCTTTTAATAAGAGGAAATTGATGCTGGCTGGCCAAACCATACACAGTTTTGCTCCAACCATAATTTTTTTTTCACAGAAGACATTTTCCTAAATTACCATTTACTTAATTCCTCCAACCCTCCTCCTCAACATTGTAACAGGCTAAGAGTTTCCTTCTGTTCCTCATTAGTTAGTTCAACTCTTGCTTGATGTAAATCTCCATCTTTGGAGAAAAGAAAGTGAAGTAAACATAGACCTGGGATTGGCTTTCTACGATTGAAGATCTTGACGAAATGCAGAAAGCAGGAGTGAGGTGCTTCATTGTTCCTCAAGCCTAATGTTCCTTCCTGCCCTCTGGACTCAGATCTGTCAGTTTTTGAGTTTCTGCTAAAAAGGCCTGATGGGTGGAAGAGGGGATGGGCTAGACTAGACAAATATGGCTAGAGATGGTGCTGTCAAAACTCAAAACTGAGATATCTTGTCTTAAAAGCACCTCATTCTCAGCAAACTGACACAAGAACAGAAAATCAAACACCGCATGTTCTCACTCATAGGTGGGTGTTGAACAATGAGAACACATGGACACAGGGAGGG
>CAUYLG010034706.1:0-14814 GCA_963573385.1 Cacajao melanocephalus | reverse complement strand
ATGGGGAGAAATGCCAGATATAGGTGATGGGGAGGAAGGCAGCAAATCACACTGCCATGTGTGTACCTATGCAACAATCTTGCATGTTCTTCACATGTACCCCAAAACTTAAAATGCAATAAAAAAAAAGAAAGAAAAATGTAGGGGGCAGGTACTGGAAATGAAGAAAGGCAAATAACGATGAATAATCTATGCTGTGCCCTCAAAGGGCTTCACAGCTTGGTGAGGAAATGGACCTTTATACACATAATACAAGGCAATCAATTAATGGAGGCTAAGATAGTCACAGTTCTGCTTGGAAATTGCAGCTTCAGGATTTTTAGAAAAAGTTGGTCTTGAGCAGCCTATAAACTTTAAATACTAACACAGTGGTAGAGTTGATGATCAGATTGTACAGACAGATCAAATCTTTCTGGACAAGGAAAAAGAGAATAGGCTGCCTTGCATAAACAGTAGAACATCCTAAATGGAGAAGCCACTTTAGAATTCTCTTCCTTGAAACCTTGCCTGGTCAGTGGCAAAATGGCATAGCTGAGTTTGGAAGAAGACCTAGCATTTGCATTGATTAGGTCATTTTTAGTAATCAGGGCAGTTAATATTAACAATGTAATGCTATCTGCTGGATGGATGTGTTGTAATGTACTATTGCTACTTATAAAATAGCAACACCTGACCGATCTGGAAGAATAACTTCTAAGGTGTTAATCTGTATTTTAGCATCACTGCTATAAAAAAATCAGAAAAAATGGACAACTCTGTGGACAACTGAATCTTCTCACCCCACACATCAGCATTTTCTTTACCTAACAAGCAGAAATTTGAACCCAAGACCAGGGATGGTGGCAGTGGGGACTTTGCTGTCCCTAGAGTAGATTTAGAGGAGGGCATTCCCTCAATCTTTGAATCATGACGTTGAGGAAAGAGGTAAGGGCTTTGAAGAGGCTGACAGGCCAGACCTAGAGAATAGTTTCTCTGCAGTGAGAAGAGGGTTAAGTTCACTGCACCATTTCTTTTTTTGTTTTTTGTTTTCGTTTTTATCCCATAATCATAAACTTAACTCTGTAATCCAGTTAGGTATGGAAGAGAATAAGGAAAATATGGAACCCAAAGAACTATAGCAAGAGCACAAAGATTATAGGATACTGAGAGCAAGTAGGGTAGAGGGATGCTCTCCTCAGGTGCAGAAGGAAAGGTCTGGTAGCTAAGGTCAAACACAAATAAAATTTATTAGAGTCATCCACAGTCAGCAGTAGTGGTCTTCTTGCTGCTCTTGCCATTCCTGGAAGAGAAGCACTCCATGCTTCCACAATGTTCCTGCCATCTTTCACTCTGCCAAAGACCACATGCTTGCCATCCAGCCACTCAGTCTTGGCCGTGCAGATGAAAAACTGAGTGAGAACCATTTGTGGTTGGGTCCAGCATTTGCCATGACAAGATGTCATGCTGTGCTATGCGTGTGTGAACACACAGGCAGATACACATTGTAATTACCCATCCTGGGGTGATAGTATGTTCATACAGTCGAAACAGGTGATGGATTTGAAATGCAATTTGAACTTAATCATTTGGGTGAGGTGATTTCATAGATGACTAAACAAAAAACAAATGAACGAACAACAACAGCAAAAACTACCTCGTCTTGAGAATTAAATAATTTGAATGCACTGACTAAATAATAGGGGGTTCATAAATATGATTTGCATGTGAAAGGTGTGAAGAAGGAGTGGCCTCTCCTGAGTTGGCACAGCTGTCAGGATGAGGTTCTTATCATCCAATTTCTCCCCATGGATGGACTTGCCACCTGTGTTATTAATGGTGTGTGAAGTCACCACCCTGACACATACACCCTGGAATAATTCTGGAAAGCAAGAACCCTCATGACCAAATCCTTTTTCTCAAGTACTCAGAGCAAGACAGTCTTCTGTCTTTAGAACTCTGTCTGCAAACAGCTCAAAGGAGATGCTGCCGCAGGGCTTGCTATGGGGATGTTGAACACTGAGGTTGAACACGGCTCATGGGGCTCTGGGGCAAGGGGCTCTGGTAGTGTGGGTGTTGTATGCAAAGCCCCTCCCCCCATGACTGTTTCATGTGTGTATGTATGTGCCTGTGTGTTTGTAATCTGTGAATGGTAAAGACCCATGCCCCATTTACACATTACTTCCTATTTGGTTAATAGAATTCTGCCTGATGTGTGAATGCTTAGGGTGGGGAAAGGAGATGAACTCTGAGATCTGTGCTCTTGAGGCTTATATCATCAAGGATTGCTAGGCATAGGCTTAGAATAATGAAATACACCACCCGTCTGTGAATGAATGACGTGGGCTCAGACAGTGAGCATCTCAGCAGCAGTTTGCACTAAAGGTTCCTGCGCCCCAAACATTACTGAGTTTGTTTCTCAACATGCTGGTGCATGAGAGCTAAAAATCACATTTAATTTGATTCAGTTGTTATGAATGAAATAATTAATCTATAAAGAAGTTGCAAAGTTGCCTGCAAGGGCATATTAAAATGAAGAAGCCAAGGCAAGTTCTTTTTTTTTTTTTTGAGATGGAGTCTTGCTCTGTTGACCAGGTTGGAGTGCAGTGGCACGGTCTCGGCTCACTGCAACCTCTGCCTCCTGGATTCAAGCAATTCTCATGCCTCAGCCTCCCAAGTAGCTGGGATTACAGGTGTGCACCACCACAGCTACCTAACTTTTGTATTTTTAGTAGAGATAGCGTTTTGCCACATTGGCCAGGCTGGTTTTAAACCCCTGACCTCAGGTAATCTGCCTACATTGGCCTCCCAAAGTGCTAGGATCACAGGTTTGAGCCACCATGCCCAGCCAGAAGCCAAGTGCTAATTGTGAGTTCTGTAAATACTTAGAGCTTTCTGATGTGGCTGTGGAACAGACTGGTGTCCAATAGAAATTTCTGTCCAATAGAATTTTCTGTGGTGATGGAAAAGTTCTAGAACGGCCCTGTTCAGACCAGTAACCACTATATGTGGCTATTTAAATTTAAACTTTTAATTAAAATTAAATACAATTTTAGTTCCTAAGTCACACTAGCCACATTTCAAGTGCTTGGTAGACACATATGGTAGTGGCTTCCATATTGGATAGTTCTGGAATTAATAGAATCTTGTGTATAGGTGATCTTTATAGCTAGTATTTGGTAAATAGTTTTCAACTTTTCTGCTAACTCTGTTAAATTAATCGACCAGAAGTGGCTGCTTGAAGCATTGTGTGGGAAGGACTTGCAATCATATTTAGATACACTGAAAGAGAATGTTGTGGTAGATGCGAATGTAAGTGTAGGAATGAGGTGCAGTACTATGCTTTATTTACCATTTCTCATTTTAAACTTTTCCTCACATCAGAGAGACCGTGTGTGTTGAGCAGACCTTTCAAAGCCTTGCTTCCCATGTAATCTTGCTTCCCATCTGTTTGGATCCTCTGTCTCAAGGAGACATCTGTTTCTACTCTTCATTAAGGGTGCACCCCATGTCCCTATTCCCACAATCACATACAGTTGCACACAGAGTGTGCTATAGTTAATCAGCAAACTTGTCTGTTCTGTTCGCTCTTACAGACTTACATGTAAGATCCTCAGAGAAGAGTTAAAGACATGGGAACTGGGCAGGCAATCCTTGATTAAAAGGAGGAGTAAATGGTGAAGGAAATAACCACTTTTTCTGTTCTCATTCCCCTATAAAATGTACTTATGTTTTCCCCATTGAGAACAACAGTAGCATCTCTGGTAATAATATGCTGCCATGAACTGACATCTTCCTTTCTTTCCATATTTTGAACCCTTGAGTGGTTTGTCTGGCCATCACACATCGTGTGATTTTTGAAAGAATTAACTACATTGACCTTTTTCTTGCTGTTAGCATTTCCGTAGTTTGCTCAAGGACTTTATTTGGGAAAGGGGAGAGGAAGGGCTCATAAGACCCTTTCTTTTTATTTGACTCCCTTATTGTGTATGAGTCTACTTTTCCCCCAATAGCTGTGACCTTCTTACAGTAAGGGACCATAGCTTTGTATAATGGTGTCTAGAAGAGAGGTTGACAAAAGCCAGCATGCAATGTAGGATTTATTGAATTAAGGTGCCTGGGATTTAATGGAAAGCCTTGTATTTAGGACTGTGTCAATGATACACTATCCGATTTTCCCAACTCCAATGGCAAAGTGAAGATTATCAGAGACATGAACCAAATTCAGGCTGGACTGCCAGTAGCTACCCCAGAGTAGCTGTTTAGCCCTGGTACCCTAATTAATAATGCCACTTGCATGAGTTCCACATTTTTTCAGTACTTCATCATTAGGATACCCTTCACAGGGTTTGCAGATGGCAAGCCCACTGAACTGAGCTGAGAATATAGATGTGATGTTTACAGCGTCTACTTGGCCAACAAGTAGTGGAAATATACATACTACTTGTGTATATGTGGAATATACACATTGTAGTTTAGTTAGGTTTGGCTGCCACCTGGTGGGGGAAATTCTGCAGTATGCTTATTTCATTGTTGACCACATAAATAAGACTCAAGTCATTGGTCACCTAAGTATGCTTGGATGCCTAAGATACTCCGAAATAGTTCAGTTGCCTTAAGGGAATCAAAGGCTTGTAACTGTGGTTGTGTTAGGGCATGTACCTGCTCTCTGCAAATATGATTGCTCATTAACCAAGTAAGACTCAGGCACCAGATTCATTGTCTTGGAGGGTTCTCTCCAGCTCTGAGGTTGTCAGTCTTCACCTAGACTTTGAGAATAAATTTGAGGCCAGAATTATTAAGATTCTTATTGCCAGCTGGAGCAAACATAGGCCCAACCAATTCCAAGCCAGGTGTGAAATCTCCACCCACTCTTAGAACAGATCTCATGGAACAAATTGGAACAGGAAGGAATCCTCATCTCCCTTTATCAGAAAATAGCTCTGTAGGCAAGGAGCATGTAAAAAAGTAGAATGGAAAAGCAGGCAAGGTAAGGTTTAACAGTGCTAAGCACCTGATAGATCTTCCTTAAGTTGATTCTTTTTTTTTTTTAACCAATGTCTAAAACACACACACACACACACACACACACACACACACAGAGAGAGAGAGAGAGAGAGAGAGAGAGAGAGAGAGAGAGAGAAAATAATCTACTTTCTTTGGGTTGTGGAACAATCTAGGGTATAAGGAAGACATCTTGATCTTGTAGAATGACTTGTATAACAATATGTTGAATCAGATTTATACCCTTTCCAGATTTCCTTGCTCTCTTTTCCAGGGCCACTGGCTGCTGGCTCCATGAAGAGTCCCATCACTGCTGTCCCCTCATGGAACACCACTGTCCACCTTGTCTTCCTCCATAGGTGAAGGCCAAGTTCTATGGGCCTAGTCAGGTCAGGTGTGGGCACCAATGCCGCCGCAGCTCCTACTGGGCCAGGTTCAGTGAGAGCCATGCTGGAGCCTTCCTTCCCCTAGGAGGGGCCAAGGGAGATCTCACTGAAGTGGCTGGACTCAGCCTCCCCACGGGCTGCCTGGAAGAACCAGTGACAACCCTAGTGAAAGTGCAGGGCTAGGGACTGGCTCATAGGCAGAGGGATTCGCTTGCACAAAGGCCTTGGGAGAGCAAAGAGAGCTCAGAGAACTGCACGTTGTCTGTGTGGCTGGAGTGTGACGAGCAGATGGGAGAGGAAGGCAGAGGACAGATGACACAAGGCTTTGCAGGTTGACCTTGAACCTTAGCCTGTGTCATTGGTAAGCTATGTAAGCAAACGAGTATTGCAAGCAGGTTTGTGGCTTAAGATCTCGTTGCAAGGTACAGACATGATTAGAGGGAGGTGAACCTGAGAAAGGGAGACAAGGATATGGATGGGGGAATGGAGGCTAGAGATGATGGATCACTGTGTGGTGGCAATTGACTTGCAGTCAGGTGATCAGAAGTCCTGTTCTGGCTCTGTCACTAACTTTGATTGAATTATTTTAGCCTTCTGCTGTTCCATGTTCTTATCTATGAGTCAGAGTCAAAACCACCTCAGCTGGGCGCTGTGGCTCACACTTGTAATCCCAGCATTTTGGGAGACCGACGTGGGCAGATCACCTGAAGTCAGGAGTTCAAGACCAGCCTGGCCAACATGATAAAACCCTGTCTCTACTAAAAATACAAACATTAGCCAGGCCTGGTGGCACATACCTGTAATCCCAGCTACTTGGGAGGCTGAGGCAGGAGAATCACTTGAACCTGGGAGGGAGGTTGCAGTGAGCCAAGATCACACCGCTGTACTCCAGCCTGGGCCAAAAGAGTGCAACTCCATCTTAATAAAAAACAAAACAACAGAACAAATGAACAACAACAACAACAACAAAAAACTTCATTCCTAGTCTTGAGAATTACATAATTTGAATGTACTTACTAAATAATAGGTTCATAAATATGATTTGGGTGTGAAAGGTGTGAGGAAGGAATGGCCTCCCCAGGTTGGCACAGCTGTCAGGCCAGCTGAGCACAGCCACGACCAAGGGCTCACGAAAGTAGACCCTAGGTTTTCTCAAGATAACAAGTGATTTACTTGGATAGAAGGAGGGTTATCTTTAAATACTGCCTCCACAGGATTAAGGGGCCAGAACTATTGCCAGTGATAGAAATGTCAACACCAAAAAGGCGGGCAGGACACTGGGAACAGCAGCGTCAGAATGTGCCAGCTGGGCATTTGCTGCACGCCGTGCTATGTGTGTGTGAACACACAGGCAGATAAACATTGTAATTACCCATCCTGGGGTGATAGTATGTTCATACAGTCAAAACAGGTGATGGATACGAAATGCAGTTTGAACTTAATCGTCTGGGTGAGGTGATTTCATAGACGACTAATTTAGCAAACCATTTTTAAAGGGTGCTAATTAAAAATTGCCTGGGGTTATCAATTGGCTGCCAGAACTGCAGAAAAATGGGCATGGAAAAATTTCAGTCCAGCTACTTATTGACTCAAGCATAAGACTCTATTGCCATGTCGGGAATTTTTAAAATGGGGATATTTTCATTTGAAACTTTTTTTTTTAATTTAGGGGAAGAATTATTGAGACACTAGAATTATTATTGACAGAATAGAATCCAGGAGCGAGGAAAACATGGTATCTTATTTGCTTTATTTTGTTCATCATTAATTAGTGTCATTAAGGCAAATACATTTTTGCGTACTGGATTGAGGAACCTTGGAGTCCTAGACTGTAGACTTTTAATTGTCTGAGGTAGCACTGAAACCTAAAACCCAAGTGGACCTTTACGGTGTTTATTTCAGACAACAGAGTCTCAGGGTTTGATGAGAGCATTTAGTGTGCTGTGAGGGTGGCTGATGCAATTCTCCTTGGTGCTTTTTCACTTTCCTATATATATTTTAAAAGTTAGGTGTCCAGGAAATCTCAGTAAGAATCAGACTGTAGGCCAGGCGTGCTGGCTCACGCCTGTAATCCCAGCACTTTGGGAGGTCAAGGTAGGCGGATTATGACATCAGGAGTTTGAGACCAGCCTGATCAAAATGGTGAAACCCCACCTCTACTAAAAATATAAAAATTAACCAGGTGTGATCATGCATACCTGTAATCCCAGCCACTCAGGAGGCTAAGCAGGAGAATCCTGGGAGTCAGAGGTTGCAGCGAGCCGAGATTGTGTCACTGCACTCCAGGCTGGGCAACAGAGCGATACTCCTCAAAAAAATAAAAATAAAAAAAAATAAGAATCAGACTGTCAGCTTTAAAGGGACAGACATCATGGTCTTACTCTGTGCTCAATTCCCAGTGCCTGGCACATGGGAAATTCTCAGCAGGCGTTTGTTGAATGAAGGAATGTATCTGCCATGTTGCTGTAGAGCCTTGGGAAACATCTGTGAAAACAACAAAAATCCCTGCCCTCATGGAGGTTACATTCTAGCAAGGGGAAGAGAGATAACATAATAAGTAAATGATGTGGTATGCTAGGTGATGAATTCTTTGGAAAAAATAAAATTAACACTAAGTAAGGGGCATTGAAAGTGCCAGGAATACGGTGGGGAGGAGCTGGGTTTGTGGGCCTCTACCTTTATTAAATAGGATGCTCCAAGGAGGCCTTGCTGAGAAAGTGAGATTTGAAAAATGATATGAGAATGGCAAGGGCCCTGGCTAGACCAACATGTGGGGAGGCACATTCCAGGCAGAGAGAACAGCTAGTGCCAAGGCTGCAGGTAGTGTGACTGGGTGTGTCTGAGGAATAAGGAGACCCGGGATGCTTGAGCAGAGTGAGCAGAGGCAGAGCAGAAAATAAGATTAGAGAAGTCACGGGGGCAGTGAGTCAGGCCATCGGGGCATTTCAGTCCATCATGAAGACTTTACCTTTCTTCCTAATCCTAGCGGGATTTTAAGTAGAGAAATGGCATGACGGGATGTGGCCGCTGTGCTGAGAACTCAGTCAGGGAGGAGCTTGGGGTAGAAGCAGCAGCTGCTGAGAGGCTACTGCAGTAATTCATAAGAGAGACCACGTGGCCTGAACCAGAGTGATCATGACAGAGCCAGAAGGCGTTAAAGTACATTTTGAAAGCAGAACTAGCAAGTACAGGAGAAAGAGGAAATCAGAATGACCCAAGGCTTTGGGCTTGAAAACTAGGACGGGATTACCAGCAATTGAGATGGGGGAGGTAGGAGATGGCACGGGCTTTTGGGGGTAGAGTGCAGGTTTAGTCTCAGACATGCTGAGTGTGAGAAGTCCATCAGGTATCACAGTGGAGATGACAAGCAGAAGATTCAGCATGGGACTTTCCATGCAGACGTTGTTGAAGACCATATGTACTTGATGTGGCTGGTAAGGGTGAGCAGACACGATGAAAAAGAAAAGAAGGAGGCCTTACCTAGAAGCTGTCCTGCATTCAAAGGCTGGAGGAAAAGATGAGGAGCCAGTGAAGGGTACAGAAGACAGACTGGTGAGATAGGAGTAACACCAGGAGAGTGGAGAGTTTAGTGTCCTGGGAGTCAAGGGTAGAATATGATGTTTATATTAAATATTGATGAGACACATCAAGTCCAATGAGGTCTGAGGTTTGACCACTGACTTTAGCAATATGGATGTCACCAGCACCCCATTGTTTTGGTGGAATGCGGAGGCCAGTGGATTCTTAGAGTGGGTTTAAGAGAGAAACAGGAGGGGAAGTGGAGATAGAGTACACTTCGACAACATTTAAGAGTATACTGCGAAGGAGAATAAAAGAATGAGGTGGTGGCTGATAAAGGAAGTAGGGCCAGTAGAACAATTTAAGGTAGTAATTTTTATGCCAGTGGGAATGATCCAGGGCAATGGGGGAAAAACCCATGATGTAGGCAAGAGAGGGGCAAATTGCAGGATGACCCTGAAGGGACAAGAAAGGAGAACTGGTCACAAGTGGATGGCCAGCTTTGATGAGAACGGTGGATAGTTCATCTATGGTAACAGGAGGAAAGGTGGCAGGGGCAGACGCTGGCAGGTGGAGAATGGGATCGAGTCTGAGTTCTTTTTTGTTTGCTACAGTTTTCTCAGAGAAGTTGAAAGTGAGGTCACCAAATGGAAGTGAGGAGTTGGGGGAGAGGTATGGAAAGTCTAAGGAAGGGGAGCAGCCATGAAATAGAAACAAGAAAGTGGAAGAATGAATGGACTGGGGATATGCAGTGTAACTGCCAGGCATCATTAAAGGCCCACTAAAAAAAATGTATTTGGATGTGTGCATGTAATTTTAAAGGTCAGTCATCACCGTTGTCATTTTTTTTTTTTTTTTGACATGGAGTTTCACTCTTGTTGCCCAGGCTGGAGTGCAGTGGCGTGATCTCGGCTCACTGTAACCTCTGCCTCCTAGGTTCAAGCAATTCTCCTGCCTTAGCCTCCAAAGTAGCTGGGATTACAGGCGCGTACCATCATGCCCGGCCAATTTTGTATTTTTAATAGAGACGGGTTTCTCCATGTTGGTCAGGCTGGTCTCGAACTTCTGACCTCAGGTGATCGGCTCGCCTCGACTTCCCAAAGTCCTGGGATTACAGGTGTAATTTTTTTTTTCCAGCAATTTTCAGGTGCAGGAGAAGGAGAGGGTGGGATTGTGATAGGGTTTCGCCTGGTGAGCCTGAGTCCGGGGGATAAGCAGTAGCATGATTCTAACTGAAATGCAGTTTTCACAGATGCTTAATGATTGTCTGTTGAATGAATAAATGATTCAAGGAAAGGCTGAAATTTTATAAAAAAGAAAAAACATGTGCTTGGGAATAATAAATGCTGAGAAATTGCAGAGTCAGTCAGACAATGAGGGTCTTCGTGCTCGCTGATGTTCTGTGCGCTCCGTAAGCCTCTGCCTGTTCTTCTGTCCTTCCTTGGCCTGTCTATACATTTCTATTCATGAGTACCTTGGATAATCTGAAAGTGTCTGCCTCTGTGGGCCTCTTTGAGCTGTTCTGTTTCTGTGACTGTCTTCATAATGTTAGGAAATATTTTTATGAGAACATTTTACTGATAAGGCTTATTTTTTTCTTCTATATATTTTAAATATTTTAAATCAAATACTGTTTTTAAAAATTCTGATTTCTAAGCATACATGTCACATATTTTTACAAAATATAGGAAAATGTGGATAGATGTATAACGAAAAAAATTCCCTGCAATATCATTATTCAAAGTCAACCATGTTAAAAATTTAAATACATTCCCTTCCAGTATTGGCTACTATTTACATGAATGTAATCACACTGTACGTATGCATTGTATCCTTTTTTGTGCTCTTAACATTAGTCTATTATAAATTTCTCACAAATATCTTTTTTATTGGATGCATAAAAGCCTATCTTCCACTTCTATAGTAACTTTCATGTTAATAATTTAAGGTAGGGGCCGGGCGTGGTGGCTCACGCCTATAATCCCAGCATTTTGGGAGGCCGAGGCCGGGGGAGTCATGAGGTCAGGAGATGGAGACCGTCCTGGCTTAGACGATGAAACTCCGTCTCTACCAAAAATACAAAAAATCAGCCGGGCATGGTGGTGTGCGCCTGTAGTCCCAGCTACTCAGGAAGCTGAGGCAGGAGAGTTGCTTGAACCTGGGAGGCAGAGGTTGCAGTGAGCCGAGATAGCACCACTGCACTCCAGCCTGGGTGACAAAAAAAAAAAAAAGAACAATAATAATTTAAGGTAGGCCGGGCACAGTGGCTCATGCCTGTAATCCCTGCACTTTGGGAGGCTGAGGTGGGTAAATCACTTGAGGTCAGGAGTTTGAGACCAGTCTGGTCAACATGGTGAAACTCCATCTCTACAAAAAATACAAAAAATTAGCCAGGTGTGGTGATAGGCACCTGTAATCTCAGTTACTCAGGAGGCCGAGGCAGGAGAATCGCTCGAACCCTGGAAGTGGAGGTTGCAGTGAGCTGATATCATGTTACTGCGTTCCAGCCTGGGCAACAAGAGTGAAACTCCATCTCAAAACAAAACAAAACAAAATGATAAATTGAAGGTAATGCTGTCATTCCAAGTGGTTTAGAAAAGGGAAGCAAGCTTTCTATTCTCTTCTTTCCCTATCTGCTGTCCGCACAGTGAATGCCCCATTTTTGCACACTCTGCAGGCTTCCCTGTCTGCCTCCCCATGTACTTCTGCCTCTTTTTCTTTCTCTTTCCATGTTCCTTTGACTCCTGGTTCCTTTCTCTCATTTGTCTCCTATTCATTTAGCATAATGTAAGTTCTGTGAGGATATCCTTATACCCGAATATCTTATACTAGGTACTCAAATTTGTGCGTAAGGACAATGCTATGTCAACTTGGAATATCCTATTTAACTGGACTGTCTGCTCCATTGAAAGTTAACTTCTAATGAAATGGCCAGGGTTAGTTTCCTGCCTGGAGCTGTGGAACGCTCATCTCCCCAGGGAAACTCATTTTTATCTACATTGGTGCATCCACATTATTACAGAGAGCAAACTCTTCAGTCATAAATCTTCCGCATAGAAACCTAACTAGTAGATGACTACAGTATTGGTAAATTTTCAATGAGGCCATAAGAATGCATTTGCTAAAAATACATAGTTAAGGTTGCTTGTGATGATTTTAGCGAATCAGCACAATTTTAGAAGGAACAGATACATTTATCTTTTCCCTCAAAATTCGTGTAGCTATAAAATCTTAGATTTCCTGGGGAGTTACTCAACACAGAACCTTGGAGATTAATTTGGAGGCCAGACCCCCAGAAGCATTTGTCTAGCCTTAGACTGAACACTTCTGTTGCCAGGAGCCTGCCTTGTCTAGTGGGAATGGGTCTGTTCTGTAGCTGTTGGAGGGAAAAGTTGTTAGCAGAGTCTTTTTTATGTTAAGATGAAAAACGCCTCCCACAAAGTCAACACAAAGGTTCTGGCATATGAAATTTATAAAGGAGGCTAAAGTATGAATAATTGGAAACTTTAGTAACTTGAGGCTTCTGTAATTTCTCTAATTCTTTGTAGTAGTCAACCCATTTATCCTATCCCCTTTAACGCTAACATTATTTACTTGATTTTAGTTCTGTGAAGCTTTAGCTCTTATAAATGACACATCTACCCAAGAGAAAGGTTAAGCCTTAGAGCAAACCTGTGGAAAGTTTTCATTTCTCAAAACGGGAATAAATAACAGTAGTCTCAATATGACCAACATTATTAATGTATTTATATGGGTACATAATTATTAGCAATATCTAATCTAGAGAAGAAATGATAAAAATGATTTGCATATCCACTTCTTAAGATTTAGGGCAAATGTTTCTTGTGTGAAATGTACTTTCTTCCTAAAAAAAAAAAATCCTATATCTTTCAAACCTTAAAAAGAATATATTGGCTTCTTCATGATTTAATTCATGACTCTTTCCTCGTGAAACTCACTGCTCAGTGCCACTGGCATGCAGATATTCCAACTGATCATGTTGCTCAGTTCCTTGCAGTAGAATTGAATAAAAACTTGGATTGAAAGGTCAGCTTTAAAATATGCGTAGTAAATTCAGGGACTAAAAGCTATCCCAACAACTTTCTGCATCATTTCTCTTCATCTCATTATTCATGTAGGCTTCCCTGAATTTTAAGGAATGCAAATAAAAGAGCAGAATGTGTGGAGCACTGGGGCCTAGGACTTTTTTTTTTCATGAATAAGGAACTAAAGAGTGAATGGTGTTTCTTAAATAATTAAGTTGATATGGTGGAGAGAGTATTGATGGGTACTTACGTATTTTCTGTAGCACAACAAAGTTAAAAGTCATATATTATTCTAAGGAATCCTTTATTCTATGTCTTTCATATATTTGGTCCAATGATTATAGTATTGAAAGCCTCATTACTTCAAAATGATTATTTTTAAAATTTCCTAGCCTATGATACTAAAATTATTGGGGTTATTCAGCAAGTTGTGGTGGGACAAAGCATGAGACTTTCTATAAGGAACAGGTGAGTAGAATGTCATAATATTATACAGAAAGTTTCCTCATGCATTCTACAAATAGTTGCTGAGTAACCATATGTGTTAATAAAAGTGATACAAAGAACTTTTTTGGAAGGAATGAGATCATGTCCTTTTTAGGGACATGGATGGAGCTGGAAGCCATCATCCTCAGCAAACTAACACAGGAACAGAAAACCAAACACCACATGTCCTCACTCTTAAGTGGGAGTTAACAGTGAGAATACATGGACACAGGGAGGGGAACATCATGCACCAAGGCCTGTTAGGGGGTGGGGGGCAATGGGAGGGAGAGCATTAGGGCAATTATCTAATGCATGCGGGGCTTACAACCTAGATGACAGGTTGATGGGTGCAGCAAAACACCATGGCACATGTGTCTATGTAACAAACCTGCATGTTCTGCACATGTATCCCGGGAACTTAAAAAAATAAAAGAATAATTATAAAAAAAAAGAATTCTAACTCAAACAAAAATGAACTATTATAAAATAACGAATTCTAACTCAAAACAATAGATAACTTTTTTGGGAGGCTGAGGCAGGCAGATCACTTGAGCTTAGGAGTTCAAGACTGGCCTGGGCAACATGAAGAAACCCCATCTCTACAAAAATATCCCCCCCCCAAAAAAATAGCCAGGCATGATGGCTCATGCCTGTAGTCCTAGCTCCTCAGAGGCTCAGGCATGAGAATCACTTGAATCCAGGAGGTGGGTGTTGCAGTGAGCCAAGATGGTGCCACCCGCACTCCAGCCTGGGTGACAGAATGAGACCCTGTCTCAAAAAAAAAAAAAATAAATAAATAAATAACTTTTTTGGATAAATTTTTTGTGGCCTTAGTTTTCTAAAAGTTAGGTAACAGTGAAATTTATTTATTTGAAAACACTGAATCCAAATCACAAATAATGAGATTGGGCATAGGGAATTCAGTTGCAGACAACAGAGCATTCGTTTTTAGACTCCTCAGGCTAATTTCAATGCGTGTTAAAAGGTTTAATTTGTGGAATAAGTAAATTTAAAGACAAGTAAAGAAAATATTCGAATTGAATGCCACGGTCTCGAAGTCTTTGACAATCACATGTGCGCTTGTCATCCACCTCATGGCAGCCACGGTCATGCCTTAAACCTCCAAATCCAGAAATCACTCTAGCTGCAAGATTTCTAACTCTGAACATTTTCTCTTAACCTCTTACTTCTTCCATTTTTCCTGTTAAATGAGGTCAATTAAACATGCTCTTCACTTGCTGGGCGTGGTGGCACGTGCCTGTTAATCCTAGTGACTTGGGAGACTAAGACAAGAGGATCCCTTGAGTCTGGGAGTTGAAATCCAACTGGGGCAACACAGGAAGAACCATCTACTAAAAAAGAAAAAATATATATGCCCTCTTCATATTTTTTTTTTT